>OZ002740.1:77283772-77402879 GCA_963924295.1 Dioctria rufipes | reverse complement strand
ATCGTAGTAAAATTAAGTATTAAAAGAGTAAAATAGTCAGAAGCACTTGATTTTCAAATGCAGCCTGATATATATAAGACTGGCAAATTTGAGTCACTGTGCTCTTAACCACGTGCGAAATCGGAATTTTCGTGTGGCAACCATATCCGAGTTATCTGATTTCATCCATTTTTGAATTTAAATCTACATTTTTTTTCTACATCAATACGTTCGACAGTATTGCTCAATTATATTATGAAAAAGGTAATTTTTCTACCACAACTTTTGAAGAAGTAATTTTTTCCAATAGTGAGTTCGTCAGGTAGTATTCGTAGACCTTCTATATTTCGGAGGATATTTGGAAATTGGCAATGTGTTTCTGCATCAAACGATCTACAGGAAATCAATCATACAGTCCTAAAGCCTGTCCCACACGACTCAGAATTATCAACAAAACTTTCATTTCCAATATGCTTTAAAAATAGTCGTTCGATTATTTCTTTGTATTTATTACTATTGAAGTAAAGTTAAAGTAAATCTATTCCACCAAGGGTTATGCATCAGATTAGTGAAAAATTATGTGTCGCAGATTAATTTTTTTACAGAGAAAGAAACACAAAAACAAAAAAAAAAAAAACAGGAGGTGCATCGTGTGGGAGACACGCAAAATTATCGGTTCGCCGATGTGAATAATATTTAGCTCTTTGGCTCTAGCAGATATGCGCATGCTGAATATTTACGATCGGCAATTTTATCTCATCATCGTGCATCTCCGCATTTTTTACACTCACATGTTCTGCGTAAGCTATGCCGAATTAAAGTATTTTTCGAGTGTAATATGATTACATTTTCAACTAAGTAGGTAACTTATAAAACACGTTTGCGAATTTACTAAATCTTACGCACGAAATTTTCATAATGCACTTATCCACCTCCCCTTACATAGGATAACAGTAAGAAGTTTAATATTACAGAAATGTGAATTTTACGGTGATCTCCTTCTTCATACTAATAATCTAGCATGATTCTTTGCGTTCAAGCAAACCCACCACAGTTATCACACTTTTAGAATATCCTGCTTTTCTTTACTTTTATTTACATAATTATTATAGGGACACGAAGGCTGGTTACGATTTTGTATTGATCCAAAATATAAATATGCAGAATGAGCAAATTTCGGGTACCTTTCTGAATCAATTATAACCCAAGGAACTTTAATTGAAACATAGACTTATACTGGTGTTTTCATATTCAGCTCCCTTTGATAAAATTAAGTTATTAGAGGTCAATAGAGGGCAGGATAACTAATTCAGGCAATTATTTATTTATGGCTTCTAAAAATACATCGGGCATTGCTATTGAAAAGTAAATCACGCTAATCATTGAGAGGTTGTAAACAAAAATACAGTATTTAGCAAGTTGTAATGAAAAGGTATTTTTGATACCACTTTGATAATATGAAAGTAACGAAGGTATCAATTTTGCCTGGCATGTCCGCAGGACAAATAATAGCTCTCATATCATTGAAGTATTTTACGACTAGATGATTTTCCATGTTCTTTCTATACATTCAGGTCAAAAGGAAATATGGATTTTTATACTACAGTTTTTTGCTTTTTTTATATATATTTACCTTGCAATAGAGAATTGAGTACGCCTTAATTAGCTTTACAAATACAGCTGTTGATTACAAAATTAAAAACTTTCAGCATTTCGTTTATAGCTTTTATCATTTAGAAATAAAGATACTAATACAGAGCTCTCCAATAAATGGAGTATATAAAATTTTATGTAAAAGCTAATTAAGTTTTTTTTCTACCTACCTACCTGAAAATGCGGTGATAGTTGTTATTGGTTAAATGAAACAGTGAGAAAAATACGTAGTGCAGCATTCTAAAGTATAAAATCGCGAAACTCAATATCACGACCAGAAGGATACTTACATTTTAAAATCCCGAATATTTGGGCTTGAAAAATTAATAGTTTTTGTAATTTTGATTTCAAAATAAAGTTTATATGAATTGTGTGAATTTTAGTTCTTTTAGAATGTTAATATCTAGAAAATATTATAAATAATCAAAAAGTTTCTGACAAACCACTTGTTTTTATACTCTAGATGCAATAGTTGACAATGTTGTTTGGATTGTAATGCTTAGAAAGAGTTGGTACGGCACAACGTATCACAATACTACTTATTACGTTTGCCCGAAGTCCACCCGCAAAAATTTAAATGGGGGCCCTTAATTTCTAAATTAGGCATTTTTGTGCGCGAGCAAGACTGGTGAATTTGTGTTTATATAACTATATATTTGATATAAAATTAATTATGTCAAATTTGCTGCGAGGAAATTTGCTAGTGGAATTAGCAAGGAAGAAACTACAGAATTATGGAGGCACTAATGTGAGTACTTGTTACATTATTTATATTGCTTAATTAGTTAGCAAATACAGATTGTTCGAAAATTCGTACATACTATTTTAGAATTCCAAGCACTCAAGTAAACGAATTGGAAAACTTTCTTCTTTTTAATCTAAGAATTTTCCCGCCAAAATGCATTATTAATTAATATTTTTCATTATTAATTTAGAATCGGCAGGGAAATACCTTATATTTTACCTGACACATATACCTACCCAGCTGCAACCATTTTTAAGGTACATCTCTTTTCCGCTAATCAATACCTCAATTTGCGAGCCTATTTTACAGCATTTTGGCGGGAAAATTCTTAAAATAAAAGTTTTGGTACCTCAACTGTTTCAATTGGAATTTCCGAACAAACATGCTGTATGATGGAAAAAGCGTCATGTCCAAATATGTCGAAAATTATTAAAGTTAGTTACATTGTGGCTGAAATTGTATATTAAGTTTTTCGCAAGACGTTATTTTGGTCATAATGCATCTTCCACTAACACACTGCGAACTAACTTTTATTTAAGCTTTATAATGTTCGTAAAGCCATTACAATATTACAATACATTACAATATTGATTTGTATTTAGGGAAACGAAAGATCAGAAAGAAACAAGAGCCTTTTCGACAGTTGTGAGGAAAACTGCCCAATTTTCTATGAAGCGTCCAGTTCCATGAGGATCATTAATCCCGATAATCTGCAAATTTCTGTCACACAAAAATAATGATTGCCGAGATTTAGAAAGTATTGACGATGATTCTGAAAAGGATCCGATATTTCGGCCTGAAAGCTATTCAGGAGATAAAGATGAATATGATGAACACACTACACGTAAGTAGTTGATTAAACCTATATAAATAGAGTAAAGATAAGCTTTTTACTTATATCTGTTTATGTACAGTAAATATTCAACAACAAAATGGGGTCCAACAGTATTGATGTGAATCAGAACAGCATATCTGCAGCATTCTCACTGCAAATCAAGGGAAAACGAAGAAAATATGGAGATGAAAAAGACTGTAAGCGAAATAAACAGAAGAAATTGAAGCAGAATGGGCTCGAATTAATACCGTGGATAAAGAAGTTAATACTAAACGTGAAGTCAAAATGAAAAACTGTTCTAGCTGTCCAAAAAAAATGTTCCGCTAAATTTAATATCGATGTGCTGAAAGATATTAATGAGAAGTTCTGGAGTCCTGAAATGCAGAGGAACTACACAAGTTCCCTAGTTATAGAAAAAAAAAAATTATCAATTAGAACTGCAGCTGGAGCTAATTCTAGGCGGAAATTTAGCAGAAATTATTACTTGATTTCAAACAAGAAGAATCACGAAGTGTGCAAAAGTTTTTTATTGCAACATTCAATATAAGTGGAAAGTACGTTGACCTTATTGTAAATAATCGTGACCCGCACAACATCACCAAGATTGATCAAAGGCGTCGACATTCCCCTGGCAATAAACTACCATCAGACAGCAGGCAGTACATAAAAAGCCATATTGAGTCCTTCCCAAAAGTTCCGTCACACTATTCAAGAAAATACATACAAAAAGAGTATCTGGAAAGTAATTTAAATTTAAGTAAAATGTATGAATTATATTTGGAAAAGTGTGATGAAGATAACATACAGCATGAAAAATTGGGGCTATATCGTCAGATATTTAACACAGAATTCAATCTTGGTTTTCATATTCCTAAAAATGACTTGTGCGATACTTGCTTTATGATTGAACGGTTAAGTGAAGATGAAAAGGAAAAAGAAATGGGTTGAGTTTGATGCTCATATTGAACGAAAAAATACTGCGCGACTACTAAAAAACACTGTGAAGGAAGAAGCTTCTAACGGAAATTGTCTCTTAGTAGAATTTGACTTGCAAGCAGTTCTATACACTTCAAAGTGCAATGCGAAAGCTCTTTTCTACAAGAACAAGCTATCCGTTTACAATTTAACTGTACTCCATGTAGAAGCAAAGATAGCATACTGCTACATGTGGCACGAATGTATTGCCAAAAGAGGCTCTATAGAAGTTGCTTCCTATCTATTAAACCTTCTATCTAAATGTGCAAACAATAAGCCTGTCTATTTATTTACAGAATGTACCCTAATTGAGGATTTTACGATATGTACTGCACCACAGCAGGTACGATTTCCTAGCTAGTATTTGCATTTAATTTTACTTGTTCACAACATGTTAAGCGACTGTACCTGCCAGTTCTCGGAGGGTTAACACACTGTTATCAAAGAAATTGCAAGTTAACGCTAGTAATACGCGGTAATAGTAGGGAAATTGAAAAATTTACGTTATGGAATTTTTTATTATTTTTGTCATAGCTTAGTATCTAATACCTACCAAATTTGCGAATTAGTTTTTTAACATCGCATGCCTGTGTTTTTTCTAAGAGTAGATGAAGAATGCACGGTTAGTACACATCAAATGTGAATCTATGAGTTGAGGGATCTAGCTTATAACTCTAAAGAATTGGAATTAGATCATTCATGATTGTGCGATATCCACAGTATTGGAAATGTAGCTAATCCGAAAGGTTCCCGACAAAATAACGGCAAATTTTGTAGTTAAATGGGCAAGTAACAGAAAGATAAAAACAAAGCAAAATTGAAATTTGGCTTGATTGTCTAAATCATGAGATAAAACTGTAAAAGCGAAAAATAGTCATTCAATTTAATAGACAATATACCATAAGACATAATACACTGCAACACAAATGTTATTTTTCAAATCTTTGTTGTTATACCTATCATCAATAATTCAACCATCGGAGCAGGGAGTACTTCAAACTGTAAAAATAATGTACAGATTCAAAATGCTTTTGTCGATTTTAACAAAAATTTTCAGCAAATCGATCAATTTTGAATGTCTAATTATTAACATTTTGGATGCTATCAGATGGTTAGTTCCTGCATTGCATGATATCAGAAGCTCAACGATAAAATACTCATTTCGCCATTCCGAAGTTGTTACAATTACCGAAAAACCCTGAAAAGTTGTTGAAACTAAAATATAAAATATTTCAAGATTTTACTAGCAATACGTATACAGAATGAATTTGTATTGGCAGATGACATTATAAAAGATCGTGAAGTCGCAATGATCTGTTTGTTACTGCTGCTGAAATAATGAAATACTCTTTGAAAAAATTTTACATTGCTGAAACATAGTCCGAGAAAATCAATGTGGTGAATCTATTAAATATTGTTTTCTCACGGAAGTGACCCATAACGTCGCTGTGCTCATATTGGAAAAACAACCTTTGGAGAATGATTTTAATGTCATTCCGCCATCGCCATAACAGTTTGTTGACCCTGTATCGACCACTCAGAACAAAACTGAAGAGTGTAAAAAAGCTGTTAATTTATTATTTATATAACCCATAAGGCATAAGTTATTATACCCTACATGAAATCATCGGGTATACCAAGTTTGTCATTTCCGTTTGTTATAATAAATTAATTATATACATTAATTAATTATAATAATAATGCCGGTAGAGCAATGCCGACAGGACACGCACGCATTATATTAAAAGTTATCTCGATTTTGGCATATCCATCTATCCGTCCGTACATCCGTCTATTCGTCTGTTCGTCTGTCCGTCCGAACTTCTTCTCCTCGAGACTGCCGGAAACCGCCGCCAAAAAAAACCACCATGCTGCCCCCACTTTTTTCACGCGCGTTCGACTTGTCCAAAATGTTTCGTCTGTCCATCTATCCGTATGTCCATTTGTTCGTCTGTATGTCCATCCGTACGTATATTGTGAAAAGGATCAGTCATAGATGATTTTATAGTACTGAGAAATTCTTTAGAATATGATATCCTATGAAATTGGTTACAATCATTTTTACTGTCCTCCGGATCATTCCAGAAATATATGCGAAAAACCAATTCAACGATAAAACTTGATGGGTGACCATACGAAATTACAAACATTCGAGCATTCATCTAGGGTATCATAAATAATTCTAGCGTTTTTACTTGTTTTCTAATCAATTTCATTTTTCATTGAGCTTTTTGTTACAAAAATTCGTTCTATATTTAAATGGCTGCTAAATGGGTCACATTTTAGATGAAAAAAACAAATTATGCCCTTGATGTTACAATTTTACGGGATCAAGGGTAACACTACAAATTTGCATGACTTTCTTCTCACGAGTTCAACTTCATGGACGTAATAACTGAGACATTTGACCATAAAAGTCCCCTTAGGAACAAGCACTCAAGTTAAATCCTGAAATATCTATGAAAGGATTTATGGTGAGCATTTCATTGACTACACTTCTTTTTAAAAAGGAAAAATTCTCAAACGTAAGTTTGGGGGGAAAAGAGTGATTTTAAAGGTGAGTCTAGAGCAAATTTGATCAGGACATTCCATTGAAACTATTGGCGTACTCCATCCTACTTATTTCCCGAAAACCCTGTATATACATTAAGCTTTCAGTAATAACTTATTGGATAAATTATGACAATATAAGAAATATAGGAAATTTGTACGACCATATCACAAATTTTTAGTAAGGAGCTCAATTTCGTATATTTTGAACATTTATGTTTTTTATACATCTTTTTACGTGCAATAGAAAGGGGCAAGTAACATCTATTGGAAATGGAAACTTCGCATTAAATGAGTAATAAGGTGCGGACACTAAACAATTTTAGGTTCGGAAAATAAATATTTCTGAAGTAGAATTTGCGAGAAAATCCTGGAGAATTTGTAAAGTATAAATGTCAGTGATAGGAGCGAATCTTGTCTTATATATAGCCACTCTATACAAATTAGCTGACTTGCGGTTAAAAATTATAAAAAAATTAGTTTTTGTTCCACAATCTTTTTACTAAAGTACAAAGGAGTTGTTCAAATATATCATCAAAGTGAAATAATTCTTAACCGGAAATTATAGCCTAAAGCACTTTGTTGTCATATTTATTACTAAAAGTTTACTCGATTAAATTCTTAGTGGTATTTATAACTAGAATGTTGTTCAGAATATATAGTTTGATTATTATAAATAAATATTTGTAGGCAATTTTAAATATATCAACATAGATACTGTAGACAGAAACGAATTTACTTACCAGTCTTTTATCTTATTCTCTGTTATTCTTATAGTTATAAATATCTTCCGTAAATAAATAAAAATAAAATAAAAATTTTCTTTCTTTTTATATGAAACCAAAAATTCTAAAATTTACAAGCTGTCATTTGCTTTGTCGCGGTGTTTAAAGTTATTTTATTTGCTTTAAATATCACGTACCTGTAATTAATCAAACAGCTGTAATAGGATAAGCCCAGATTTACAATTATTATATATTTCCGTGTGCTTGCAAATTTTACACGCCAAAGAATGTTTTTCAACGTAATACTGGTGGAGACAAGCAAAAAGTTATAAGGTGAAGGGCGTTGTAAGTCGCGTCGTTCCGGTGGAAGGGGGGGGGGGGGGTTTGCAGAGTTTTAGTATTTCTTTTACTTTACACCCTGTCACTTTCTTGATATATAATTTATCAAGGTTTGATTAAACTAAGATGATAGCATATCGTCTCAGTTTTCTAACAAATGCCAAATCAGCCTTCCTGTCACCTTTCGTCGGTAGTTGTAAGATGTCAAAAATCAAAAGATTGGAAAAACCATTTTTAATTTTTTCAAATTTAAACGATTTTCCCCTTGAGCTAGGTGCACCGATTATGAAACACCCTGTATATTTAGGCCTGAGAGAAACCTATATCTGCTTATACGTGAGATTTTGCTGTTCGTAAGGTGAAACTTAATTCACATGAAAGAAACTGGATGGAGCAAAATAAAAAAAGAAAACATGAATGAAAAGGGTTAAAGCCTACCCTTTGAACTAAGTAGCCCTTAGTGTCGTATTTTGCTGAAATTTTTTTACGTAAAATACATGTGATACCCAATTGAGTTCAATGTCAGAAATCAAAACTATTTGTTTAATCTATTTACTTATTTTATATCACTCATCTTGATGAGAATTTAATTCCCCTACACATCACAACCAACACGGATTCTATAAGAAATTCTTTTAAAACTGGTTCGATTCGAATCGGTTGAACTAAATTCATATATAGTATGTAATGCTGGCGTTCTTGGTACCATATATCTTATCTAGGTAATACTTGTACTACATAGTACTAGTTTCGAGCTTCAAATGATACAAAAACTAGGTCAAAGGTGAAAGAAAGAAGAGTGAAGACGTATATGAAGATATTTAGATTTTTTTTTCATGTAGGTATATTTAAAATTCACAGAATTATGAATTACACCACCACACATATGTGCAGATGTTTCTAAGGTGAAAATAATATACAAAAATACCACATTCACTTTAGTTAATCCTCAAAATTAATTAAGAGAAAAATTACGACGGCGTTATCTATCCATGAGATGGGCTCAATTAAAATCCACCTAAGGCAAGCTCACAATAATTATACTTACATAGACCCATTTGAGTTGCCCTGCAGTATAATTGACGCTAAAGAGGCTTCGATACTGCGAGCATTTTAAAACCGACATTTAAGTATAAAATGTGAACTACATTTTAGTGAAGAATATGACACATACCCGCAATATAATTCGATTTATTGTCCTTGCCATGATTAGTTTCGAGTAAGAAACTGTCTACGAAATAAAAGAACAACTCTTTCCTTATGCCATTTAAGAGTCTTCCGATCACAGAGGACGTGTTAAGTTCGCAATCAAAGCTAAGTGTTGTATGTGGCCGCACTATCCAGCCATTAATCAAGAGGTCTGCATTAACTGTAATGTACCAAATACATTTCTAGATACGTTATTTAAAAGTTGCAATCTATTCCGGTACGCAGATTTAAACATCTATTAACTTTAGTTCATGAAAACATCTGTTACCTCTCTAGGATTTGCGCACAAATCTTTTTCAGATATTTGCCGACCCTCAATACTTCTTTTGGCTCTCATTTTTCTATAGTTTCTCAAGAGATTTGCTTCGTCTCCGTGTCATTCGTATTATAAGATCTTCATTCAAAACTTTGACACGATATCAAAGGAATCTGAGTGAAATCTGATCATGAATTGAAAAATCTTTCAGCGAGATTCTACTCGAATTTCAAAATAATCAAAAATACATAATAAGGAGGGTTTCGAATAAACCTTCGATGATCGCAGGTTTTCTTTTGATTTGTATAGAAAACTGATGAATCTCTTTGATGTGATGCTTGTGAATTCGTCATACGTCATGGCCAGGATTTATCTGTGTCATTCACCTCAAGATCATGCAGTCCTTCTTATCGGTGGTTAATATCTGTCGGGTGTCTTTAGTAAACACATAGTGCAATGCATGCGCAGCATATCTGGCGGCGTTTCTTGAATTTTCGTCTATGCGTTTCTGTTCGATTTCTATCATTTACTTTACTTTTTTTTTTTTTTTATAATTTCGTAGGAGGATGATGGAAAACCAACCAAAGTCATGCATGGCTGTGCATTTCTAGCCGCGAGATTATATCTGAAATACTATTGGCATTTAGACGGTACGAGTATACATGTGTACGCCTCATGTCTACATATACAGTGAATTCCTTTGGTAAATAATTGTTTTTTTATATTTAAGTCATGTTTTACGTGTTATCAAGAATTGTATACAAATTAGTACATATAATTATTTACAGTCATAAATTAGAATGGTTGTTAGAAATAAGTGCCCTACTGACAAGTAGGTGGACTGAATATTTCGATTTATCGTGACTCTTAATTTTCCAATAATTTTCTTAGAATGCTCAGTTTGAATGGATTTCTAATAAAAATTGGAATTTGGAATTAGATGTTAATTGTGGAATTGGCGTTTAAAATCGTAAATTTAAAATGGAATAAAAGTTAATGGTTTTTCTTTTTCTTTTTTGTGGTATGGCAGGAATTAAATGAGCTTTCTTTGACTTGTGATTTACTTTGGTACAGAGATACAGAAGCTAATGGTGCGGGAATTTCGAAAGTGAAAGCTGTTTATGGTTTTCACATTCCTAAGGTTTTACAGTTACTTAGTTCGTGCAGATAATACCATGAATTTCATGATTTTTAATTTAATTTTGCATCATTTTTCAAGAAATATTCCTTCTTTTTGTTCTTTAATGTTCGGCTGATTATGATTGCTGGTTGGATGTAGGTATTTGGCAACACTTTTTTGAGTTAAAATTATATTCAAGTGTATATAAATCGTATCTGAAATAAAAAGACGCCCTTTGATCTGATAATTTTATAGGGTAAAGTATTGAGTTGACTGACGGTGAAATTTAATTAATTACTGTGAGCAATGAACGAGAGTGATTTTCGTTTTAAAACTTAATTAGCTTAAAGGTACATATAATATATAATTGCGGAGATAGGATGTAATATAAATGTGACATTTGTAGAAGGAGAAATTCTTGAGCGAAATATAATGACGGTTTAAACAATTGCGCGGTCCAAAGTAATGATTAACCGAAACGTCCCTACCGAAGTAAAATAATTGAATTATAAGAAAGTCGTGTCACTTTTCATAGTCATAATGACTTACTCTAACGACGTGCTTAAATCATATATATGGACGTTCATATATAAACATAAAATTGGGAATCGTATAGTTATAGGACTCTGTTGTAGCTCATTCGTAACCCCTAATCTGTCCTTCTCACAACGTAAATAAAGTTAAACAAGTATCAGAGGAGAGATGTAATTATGCATCTGCTTTACATTTTCGGCATGATTAACTAATTGGATTATAGCATACCATATTGAAACCCTGAAATAACTTTCAAAACTTCAACTTCAAAATTAAGATGCAAACTTAACTCCATCTAGAAACTATAAAGGCTTTTTAGAAAACAATCCTAAGTATAATAGTTATAATACATAAATATCATACTCTTTTTATTTATGATCTTTTACCATAAATGTTGAAATGTATTGCGGAGCAAACTTTATTGTGTGTTTTTGTAAAATCGATTCGTAAATATTCCGGCCCCCCTATTTATTAGAATATAAGTCTACAAGATCGATTATTGAAATTTATATAAATTCATTTTTAACTATAAAATGTATTTAAAGCAAAGTGAATCATATCCCTATATTTTCTACATTAAAAATACTTGAATTTAACTAATAAATGGAATTGAAAATATCACTAAATTGAAAAAGAGTTCTCATATTTTTAATTCTTTATTTTTTATCCATAGCAATATGTCGTATTTATTTGTGACTATATAGCTACGTATATACAGCTGAAGAGCTTTGTATATGCCCTTAGTTGTACTTAAGATAGTTTCCAGTATTAAATTAGAAAATATGACTAATGAACAACTCTTCCATAACTCTTATATTACGTTACTGTTTGTGTCTTCTCTACGGCCTTTTCGCGACTAATACAAGTTTGACAGATTACTTCCATACCACGCGGGTGCGGCGTCGAATGAGCATTAACAACATTGGTTGTAAATGATATGGAAATCAAAGTCACCTATATCCTGTTTTGACCTTAACCGTTTAACGACTCGCCTCTAATTAGTGAGAGAATGTCTAAAAGCCTTTGGATTTGAGCCCGTTTTAACATTTAAGCCATATTGTAACTTATTAGTGGTATTCTAGTGAGAAGAGAAGAGAAGAGATTAGTCTTAAAAGAGTCGGGATAACATTTCACTACAACTACGATGTACATCCGACCGTTATACGTATGGCTGTCTTATTTCGGTCATATTAAAAATGTAAAACTGCTTTGATGATTATTTGGTGACAGCAATACTACTGTAACACGAAGAGGCATTTAGTTAACGTTTTCGAATCATTCTAATAGCTGAATTAGTACACTACTTAAAGACCTATTTACGATGTTTATAAAACTAATTAATTGTGACTAAAATAAGACTTAAGTGTATGACGATTCTGTCGTAATGCACAGTTATATCGACGTTATATGACACCTAGAAGGTTTATACGACTTTTAAGTTAAATGGTGTTACTTGGGTAGTGCTAGAAATTAGCACTAATGAACTGAATTATATAAAAGAATAGGATACCTACCAATTAAAATGTTAGGCCAATATCCATTATTATACTATTTCCCGCCTTCTCAAATAAATAGAAATGGTGAAAATGTTGAGAATATAGCGCGTAGATTTCTGGCATTTGACACCGAGTGATTACTTTTAAAGGAATTAGTAAATAATATGCGCGTCGCGTGATGGATTGTACCCGTTGAACCACACAAATATATGTCTAAACATGTCTTCATAGAAGTTGCTTAAGTTGCTTACTGCTAATTTAATCCCCCAACGATTGAGAATGGTAACTGTACTCTCTTTCCATCGAACACCGTTTTGTTGTGATTTATCTGTTGTTGCAGCTCCAGTTAAATATGGTTCCAAATAGCTCTTGGTCTTCTCCTATCTGAAGTGTTATTTGTTGGTTCTAGAGTCTGCTTTACTGCTCTACTAGGGTGAAATTATCCATTATATATCTCCATCTATCTAGTTCCCAAAGTTCTTCGTTTGAGACTAGATAGATCCTGGAAACTTAATCGATTCTGAACAAATGATTATTACCAATATTTTGTAATCAGTATGTTATGGATTCGGTGGCCTTATTCGGTTCGCAACGATATAATAGTGCGGTTTGCACATTGGTGTTGAAAAGTTCTTGTTTAAATGTGATTTCAATTTAGTTGCATGAATTTCTGAGAAAAGGAATTCCTTAATTATTTTCCGAATAACTTTTCATATTCTCCACTCTACAATGCGGAGGTGTTGTTTGAGTGTACCTATATATATTTTTTTTCTAAATTACGTCTTAAACCATCCGAATTACTTTTTACTGCGAGATTTTCTAGCACCGTCTTTAGGTCCTGGTATAGGAGGGGCAGCAAGGAGATAACAATAGTAGGTACATACCGCGCAGATCAAGGAATTGGTCAATGAATATTTATATATTTTATTAGATTCCCAAGATTGGAGAGGTACAGGCCTTTTTATTGATAAAAAGGACATTTATTGATATGCCTGGATTCAATTTCAGCAACTCGGATGGTACGCTGTCTATTACTTCATTTGTTAGTGGTTGTTTTCCTATAAGGAATGGTGATCAAACATTAATTAATGAAGGTTGTACATTCTTATTAGATTTATGTTATCCAAAAGTGTAGATTAGTCCTGTTTATAATGTTGAGGAAATGTTCTTTTGACCTAAATTTTATCTTCCTGTTGCCCATGAACGTGACATACTGGCTCTTTACAGCGAAAGATTTCATAGCAAATATTGTGTAAATAATTCTACTGTTGGCACTGATTGCCATGCTCTCAGTCAATCCATAGGCTTTTGATAGCCATGACGAGGTAATGAACACATCCATTATCTTCTCCATTGAAGCTTCGGATAGGTTTTAAAATATTTCTCTATTTACGAATGATAATTACGTAGTCATGGCCATTGACTCTGTCGAAGCCAATTGATGCATTCGTATCCCGCACTCCTACCAAGATAACCAATGCTCCAATCGATCGCGTATGGAACTCGGTGTATTTTCTTCTGTTTCTTTAGTTGATCTTAGCTTAAGTAGGCTAGAATCTGTATAAACGTGATTATTTATATCTAAAGACAAGTAAAAAAGCTGGAATTGGTAAAAGACCAATTCTTATGATACCCTAGATGAATGCCCGTATAAAATTTCGTATGGTCACCGATCTATGCAAGTTTGATTTTTGAAGTGGTTTTTCGCATATATTTTTAGAACGGCTCGTCGTATATGTAAAAAACCTAAATTTTTATATGGCAATACCAAGAAGAGGCTGCTCGATTTAGTCAATTTTTGAATTTTCTTTTTTATTAATATAAAAATACCATGTATCGAATTTCAGTTCTCTGTGTCGACGCGTTCTTTCAGAAACAAAATTTTCCATATTATCGTACTCTCTTAACATTGTTGATAACTTATCCGGAAGTCTGCCTGGCTTCCAGTGGTGGAGGGCTCTGCAGGATAGCCTCGAAGGCCTTAGAAAAACCGGTTAACTTACGTGATTTCATAAAGCCTGATTTTTGGTGACGCAGCAGAAAATTATATCTCATGATCAATGGTAAAAATGGCAGACACAATAGATGGAGGGAAAGTGGTGGTAGACGGAACAAAGACTCGAAAAAATGTGTATAACTTACGTCATACCACGATAACTCGAGAACGGTTTCACTTAGAGTGCTGAAATTTTGCACGTGGGCTTTTTAGAAAAAAAAGTAAATTCAGTTTCGAAAATAGGACCAATCGGGCAATTTGTTTGTAGGGTTGCCACACAAAAATTTAATTTTTCACTATATATTAGTGCACTGCCTAACAACGCGTAGATATAGAGAGCTGAAATTTGGCATAAAGTGTTTTCATACCAATGGTAAATACCAGTTCATAAATAGACTAAATCAGGCAACCCCTTCTTGGTGCTGCCATACAAAAACTTCATTTTCACTATATATTTGTACACTGCCTGAGAACTGATCAACGACCAGCGCTGAAATTTTGTACAGCGTTCCCACAAAAATACAAAAACGATTTCAAAAATTAAATAAATCGGGCAATCCCTTCTTGTTGTTGCCGTATAAAACCAAGAAAAGGTTGCCGATTTGTTGGTCCACTTTTAAATTTGTATTTGCAATTTTGATGGAATTGCCATGTGCAAGATTTCAGCGGCGTACGTCGTCGCATTCTCAGGCAGTGTTGAAATATATAGTGAACACCAAAAATTTTATATGGCAGCACCAAGAATGTATTTCTCGATTTAGACTATTTTTGAACTGGTATTTACTATTGCTGTGAAAACACCACGTACCAAATTGTAGCTGTCTGCGTTAACGCGTTCCCAGGCAGTGTTTAAGTCTATACAGAAAAATAAAATGTTTGTGTGGCAGCAACAAGAAAGAGTTGCCCGATTTAGTTTATTTATGAGCTAGTATTTACCAATGCTACAAAAATATTTTGTGCTTAATTTCAGCTCTCTATGTAAACGCGTTCTTAGGCAGTGCCACAATATACATATAATGAAAAACCAAATATTTGTATGGCAACCGTTTGTCCGATTGGTTTCATTTTCAAAACTAAATTTACCTATTTCTAAAAAACCCGTGTGCAAAATTTCAGCGTTCTAGGTGAAAGCGTTTTCGAGTTATTGTAGTATGACGTAAGTTATTTTCAGCCTCTGTGTTGCTGTCTGCCACCACTTTCCCACCATTCAATGTGTCTGCCATTTTTAGCATTGATCATGAGATATAATTCTCTGCTGCGTCACCAAAAATCAGCCTTTATGAAATCACGTAAGTTAACCAGATTTTCTGAGGCCTTCGAGGCCATCCTGCAGAGCCCTTCACCTCTGCAAGCCAGGCAGACTTCCGGATAAGTTATCAACGATGTTAAAAGAGTATGATAAAATGGAAAATGTTGTTTATGAAATGACGTAAGTATTTTTGTCCAAAAATCTCTGTTTATTATAACCTCATTAAAAAACGCAATAAATGTAGAGATAACTTAATTTGATTGTAATAAAATCTAAAATTATCTATATTCTAGGGATAGAAATATTAAAGAAGACTTGGGTTTGGCAATGGTACCAAAAACGGAAGTAACAGGAACTTCAAAGAATAGATTTTCATTATAAAATTTTATTAAAAGCGAGGCATTTCTAGTCATGTCTTCCGGCTCAAATTGAACTCTATATACAACCGGAGCATGCAAATTTTATAATGTCATAACGGTATATTTTGAGTGGAATATTAACGAAAACATATCTTTTAATCCCGTTTAGAAATAAACTAATGAGCGAAAATTCCAACATGTTCTCCATTATGTTTACATTAATTTAACCCTAGCATTCGATTTAAAATTAGAAGAGACTGTATAACTCCAAACATATTTCTGAATTACTAAAAACAATTTGTGTAGAAATTATGAATTAACATTTCACAAGGAAATCGTCAGTCCGAAAAGGAATAGTAATAATAATTTTAAGCTCAAATTTTACCGTACGTGACATAGAATGCAAAACAATAACAACCAATGCACAGCACAGGATTAGATATTTGGTTGATTAATTTGAAGTCATATCTGAAGGGATCATGCCCAAACTTTGTATACAAAGAACTGATAATGCCAATTTACATACAAGTGATTTTTGGCCGTGAGTGTAGAAGGTTTTATTTCGATCGACGCACAGGTTAATCGCATATATGAGAATATATGTGTGAAGAAGAACGTAGAAAATTTAATTTATGAAAGGAATGCTTAATCGGATAAGTGATTGAAAGACTGCTTGACATGTGACTTGCACTGCATCGAATTTTAATCGAGATTAATTAAAGATCAAAGATTGCCAATGAAGATGTAGGAATTGGATGATGACAGACATATGACGGTAATTTTTTTCTTTCTTTCCGTTTGTCTCTGAACTAATTTGACAGTGTGTCATTTCCATCACGTTTTTATTGCTGTCTAATGTCAATCTTTAGAAAAACTTGAATCATGTGGTTACGAGACAATGAGACTGGATATACTGTGCAGGTACTATAGGTAAAGCATCTTAATATCTGAAGAGTGGTCGGGCTAATTAGTGCTCAACACGTAATACTTACTAGAATGAAACTTGATCAACTTCTATGATATCAAATGACAACTTTTTATGTCCGTGTTTTTTTTCTAATGAGTTTTATTCCAGCAGAAATAAATAAAACCTTGAAACAGATTAGGTTTCACATACATACTAGACAATAAAATCTACATGCATACACGCATATGTATGTAAGTACGAAAGTGTAGCGATAAATTGAAAGAAAAAAGAAAAGCTTCGTTAAGCTTGTAATTTTTGTTTTTTTGTTATATTACGTAATATTCCTGTCTTACGGTTTTCCTTATTGAATTGCTAAAAATTGATATAAATGCTCCCAGAAGACTTGGAAGTTTTACACTTTCCTGATGGTTAGGAGACTTAACCGTTTTCGGAAAGTACAAATCAACCGCAATATACAACGTAGTCCTTTTACTTTCGCTATGGTTTTATTTTCCTTCATCTATGTCTACATAATATATGGGCAGCTATTTAATGTGTATACATATGGTGTAATACCTTTGACACACAACTAGTATAGGTACCATAGTTCGGATATCATTGTATTCGCTTTACTATGCTAGGTGACACATCTCATAATAGTCTCATCTGACAGCTTTTAAAACTTAGTAAAGTTTTGCTTTTCAAGAAATCGTCGGATATATTTTTAGTAAGCAAACTGGATATTTAAGCATGGATCTATTAAGTATGGTAATTTCAAATAATATGAAAATCGATTATTTAAATAGAAAAAAGAAAATGTTTCTAAGATTAGCACTAAAGGCAAGAGTTAGAAGTAGAATGTACCGAACTTTAACATTTTTCGGAAGTAAAAATGTAAAAAATAGACGTTTTTGGACAAAGGTAATTTGAAGAATATCTAAACTTTGTACCATGAGTACATTTTTTACTTATGTCAACAGGTTGAAAAATCTCCCTTCTAGGAAGTTGATGTCCCTGGATTTTCTGAGGAGAAATCCAAGAACATTTTCAGAGTCTGTAGAGCAACATTTGCATTCCTCATTTCTAAGTTAAGCCACTTGCGTAAAGATGATACGAATTGGCGGCTAGCTATTCCTTTGGAAAAACGAATTGCAGTAGTTTTATACGCATTAGCCTCATCAGCCGAGTACAGATTTGTAGCAAGCTTGTTCGGGATCTGCAGAACTACGTTAGCTGAATTTGTTCTGGAAGTCTGTAATGAAATATATGAAACATTGCACGATGAAGACTTTAATGCTTATTCCACCAACACAAGAGAAAATTGATTAAATTGTCCAAGGTTTCACAAAGTTAAGGTTTCTTCAATTCTATGGTGCAATTGATGGATGTCACATAAAAGTGAACCCGCCAAAAGATGAAGCAACGGATTATTCCAAATTTAAAGGGTGGCATTCTACAATATTATCCCCGCTGTCAACCACCGGTATAGATTTACATATGTAAATGTAGGAATACCAGGTCGAAGCAACGATTCAACTATATTTGAATGTTCATTGCTTAAAGCAGTTCACATAAATAATGAACTCTTCAGAAAGATCACAAAATCAATTCAAGGCATACAAGTGCCAATTCTTTTAATAGGAGATTCCTTTCTATGTAGAATAGTCTGATGGAGAAATGTTGCTGTAAACTGCACAATATATGAAACAATAGAAATGAGAAAATAAATAAATCCTGGATTCACGAAATTTCTAGAAAGATAAAATCTAGAAGAAATCCGGAAAAATTCAGAAATAATTCGAATGCATGGGGTGTATTTTATTTATTTGATATCTATAAAAGGTTAAATACCAAAAATAATGAAAATGAAACAATTTAGAATTCAATTTCATAATAGATTTTAATAATTTAATTATGTCGATCCTGGAGTAGGGCAATTCTGTTTTTTGTTACTTTATCTTCATGAAATTTTGCTTCATGATTCTCTTGACCAACTGAGTAAAGCGGAATGCCCAATTTAGGCCTTACATGAATATTAGTGAACAGACATGAGAAATGTCTTAAGCGATGCATTATGATACTCAACATATTTTATTAACAACACTTTTTCTATTAAGCGGGGAAAGCTTTATCGGGTATGAGAGTAGGGGGTGCCATCCCCATATTCACTTTTTTCTGTTCGAACTGAGGTACTACTTTAGATCGGCACACTTTAGATCGTCTCTAATTTGATAGAATTATGTCCGATCCAAATTCGGGTGTTAGTGTTCGCCTCAGCCAGTGGCAGATCTAATGGGGGGGGGGGGGGGGGGGCGGTCGCTGAACTCCATAACTTTAGTAAAAAATATTTAATTAATTGAGTTATTTGAAAAAATTTATTTTTTATTTTGTTTTTTTTTTTTATTTATATAATACACCTTCAAAAATTTATACCAAATATTTTTAATCCAAAACTTAAAAACTAAAAATCTATTTTAATGAATATTGTTGTATGCAAGTGATGTAAAGGGTTTTCCAATAAGACGTGTTATTTAGATATTCAAAGAAAAATGCCATTTTTTATGATAAATGAACGGATCTTTATTTTATTATAAAGAGGAAAGTATGCCGTTAATAATGGGAAGTAACATCAGCCAAACGACCACCACGACCACGCCTACAGGACCATATCCTTTTCATGAAATATTCGCTGAGCTATTGGCGTAGACCTTCTCTTTCACGTGGCCCCAAAGGAAGAAGTCTCAAGGTGTTAAGTCACAAGATCTCGGTGGCCAATTGTGATCACCTCTTCGAGAGATAACACGGTCTGGAAACTTTTCCCGTAAAACATCAATGGTTTCGTTGCTTGTATGGCACGTAGCGCCACCTTGTTGAAAGTGAACGTTGTCCAGATCAATACCATCCAATTCCGGCCATAAAAAATCATTAATCATCAGCCGATAGCGCAATCCATTCACCGTAACTGTTGCTCCAGCCTCATTTTCGAAAAAGTAAGGTCCAATGACCCCGCGGGACCACAAACCGCACCAAACAGTCACACGTTGAGGATAGAGAGGCTTTTCAACAATAACTCTTGGGTTTTACGAGCCCCAGATGCGACAATTTTGTTTGTTGACGAAGCCATCGAGGTGGAAATGGGCCTCGTCACTCAAGATGAGTTTTCAATGGAATTCCGGATCATTTTCATGCTTTTCAAGGACCCGATCAGCAAAGACTCGACGTTGTTGATGATCGGCCGGCTTGAGTTGTTGTGTTAACTGAACTTTATAAGCCTTAAGACCCAAATCTTTATGCAAAATACGGTGTAATGACGTTTGTGGAATGCCTAATTCCAAGAACGACGAGGAATGGACAAACCTGGGTTTTCTTCAACACTTTCGGCTATAGCAGCAATATTCTCGGCTATTCTTCAGCGACGTGCACGGGTTTTATTCCTCACATCACTAACTTGTCAGCTCGAATTTTTCTACCAATTTCTGTATTGCGGTCTGACAAGGTGCTTCACGACGACCCAAAAATGTTCGAGTTTTACGAACCGTCTCTGCCACATATTTTAATAATTTCAATGCGTTGTTGAATCCTGTATCGTTCCATTTTTATTAATGGCATAGTTTCTACTTGTCGAATGTCAAAAAATGACAGCTCCAAAAGTGACATCTACCGAAATAGAGGGCTAATTAAAATAACACCTCTTATTGGAAAACCCTTTATATGTATAGGTTCTTCTCAGAATTTGATTTTGGAACCCCAAGCTTGGTTGATCCAAAACCCTCGGGAAACACTTTGCAAGCCACAAAATAGACTCCGTCAGTACCACATCAGAGCCCTAACTTAGTCCTCACTCCTAGCATTCTAAAATATTTGCAGCGTTCTTATGTAAAACCACTGACATGAGCGAACTGTAAAAAGTGGGTTCATCGAAATAAATATTTTTAAATTAATTATTTGGGTTAATAAGTGATAAAAAGTGTTTTACTTACCAAAGGCAATATATTCATTGATGCTCAACAGAAATTAAAAAGGTTTTATTAAAATCAGTTTTCAACTTCCCGCCAATGGTTTTTCCAATTTTGGTACCGACGTAAGATTTTTCGAGCAGTCCATTTTATATATGCCAGTGTGTAAAACTGAGAAAAGTTTGGTTTGAATGACTCCTGCAGATTGCACCCTAAACTACTATTCTATTAAAATATGGCTTTTTGTAAGAAAGTTATATAAAAAAATAACCTTCCCAGTACCTCACTACAGTATTGCGGTGACTAAACTAAGCCATTATAGATAAAGTAAAGTAGTATTTCGAATGTTCCATTTCCAACGAAAAAAAATTCAAATATTTCTACAAAGTGCACAAGAAAACATTGGAATCACATTAAAAGTAGAACGAAAAAAAAAATAATGATTCAGCAATCACTTTTCGAAATGTTAGCACCTGTATTATTTAGAGAGTCTTAAAACTATAGTTTTTTTCCTTGTGTAGGGAATACTCCCTAGAATGTAGGGAATAAATACTCCCCTAAACTTTAGGAAATATGCCCTACATTTTAGGAAAGAATACATAAGCTTTGTGGCAACAATTTGTGCATTTTTTACAGTGTAATTACTCATTGAAAATTTCGAATATGATTGGACATCTACAATACATACTCATGCTGGTTTCCGGTTGGTTCGCACGTGAAAGACTATCCAAAAAGAAACAATAGTTCCAAAAGGATTGAATTTTATGTTAGCCAAATAAATATAGGTAATTTCACCTGTTGCTACGTATATGAACATGATTGTAATTTATAATTACAAAAAGCTCTTAAGTCTAATCTAGCACCTGATCAGAATTTTACGATGTAATTTCATCTTGAAATCTACCTCCAACCTACAAAGCACTTGATTGGGCTTTTTCCTGACGCGACGACGAATGGTAGAGGGTGTTGCGATAACATGAAAAGGTTAATGTAAGAAGTCACGAAAATATCTGGTTTTATGTGCACAATATGTTTTATGTTTGGAAATAACAATTAAGGGTTTCATTAAAGTGGTACAAATATAGCCAGAGAATATTCTGCAAGGAAAGAATTAATGAAAAATGACCTGGAATTCTGTATTGCTTGGCGTGAAAATGCTGAGGACCAACGGAGCGTAATGGAATGTTTCCAAAATGTTATTCCATATGTTTAGTGGTGAAAGAAAATTAACAGCGCATTCAATGGTGGACTTTTATATTCAGAAATTTTACCACAAAGATAATTAAATTTTACAATAATTTACGTATCGTAAACGAGGACTCGAGCGAACAACTTAGATATTTTTTTTTATTCTTATGAATAGAGAGGTGGTTGAGTGAAAAGTTGTACATTTATACTATAGACGTTGTTTCAACCGATATTCATCTAGCATATTAAGAGCGATATCCTGAGTTCAAAACTAAGATGAGACGGCTTGGTATTGAGCTGCTTTCGTTCTTTCAAAAACTTGTTACGAGACGACCGAGCTAATTCGCCCGGGTTAGTGAACATAAGTAGTTTAGTTGTCTTTTAATGTACTGTTTTGTGTAATAATTATCTTGAAAGTAGCCTATTTTTTAATATTATTGAGCTCACGGAAACCATATGATACAAAACACAGCATGACAAGCCTTTGTGGATTGTAAGCCCAAGAAAAGACAAAATAGGATATTAGAATGTTCAACATTCACACAGTTCGGGTTAAAAAACTTATCATGGAATTTTACTCTACGATCGAAATTATTTTGAAGGGAGAAAAGATGTGCGTGGATTGCAGCGCGAGTATTGCGTGCAGAAATTAATCTATAAAGGATCAGACTAAATATTTCATAAAACTATTGACCATGCATGTAGCGACAAAGGAGCGAAAGTCATCCGGAAACCTGGCAGTGCTCGAGTTGCGTGTGGATATAAGTTATAGCCACATCGCGAATGAGCTTGAAGGATTTCTTTTAAATTGTATCCAATTAAGATATGGCTGCGTACCCAGCTCTGTCCCAGATGTGGGAATAGTATTCCATTCTAGGTTTGATATTGGACTTGTAGATTCTATGGTCTGTCCCTGAAGTGAAAAATTGTGTTAAGGTTATACAGGGTGTCCCGTAAGTCGACGTCAAGCTGGAATCGGGTGATAGACCAAATCATAACAGTTACCAGAAAATATAAAAAAAAATCTAAGTCGTGTATTTTTCAAATTATAGATATTTCTTTTGTTTTCGAGAAAATGTACACCCACCCCGTGATGGTTTTTTAGCTCCTGTTGCTACAAATCTTTACTTTTTTTCAATTTTATTTTTCTTATGTAATCCCGAATAGTGCTTATATTTGTTTAAAAGAATTTATCTGTTATCTATTTGAACAAGTAAACTTGAATTTCAAATCGACCAACAAACTAACCAGATATTTTACCTGTTGCACAAAGTACCTGAGCTCAGTGCCGTACATATGAATTCGGATGGGTCTTGATCCGATTGTTTCGCCATCTGCTGTGTGAAGTCAAAATTGGGATTTAGAAATAAATGACGAAGCTGCGAATTCTATCAGCCATGAAATACAATCGAGAAATGTTTTAAAGCCAAACTTACTTTCTATGCTCATGAAAATGGCCTAAATCACCTTACATTGACATCTTTTGTTTCATACTTCTATCAATAGGCTTCGATTTCTTTCAACACGTCTGGGATATACATATATATAATATCTCAACTCATATAAGTTGTGCAGACTCTCTATTTTACAAGAAATAAAGATCTTTAGGTGTGCAATCATTGCTGAAGTCAGCAATTGGCCCATAGAATATAGAGCTAAGGAACGATGAAAGGCACAGTGAATGCAGAATAGATTGTGGTTTTGTAGTTGAATCACGGCATTTATACAATAAAATTGTCACCTTCAACCAAGGTTTGAAATATTGCTTAATGCGTAACCCTGAAAATAAAGCCCACACGCCTCTATGTAACTTTGGCGACAAATTTTACTATAAATCCATATTCAACACATTTAAACTGTATCATAATATATGTATGAAAGACCCATCCAAATCTGAGAGGTAGCCCTTCATTGCCATATTCACACAGAATATCTTTTATTTATACTTTTCTAACATTTCTTTAAGTGCGAGTACATTATATAAAAATTTTCATAACAGAACATCTTTTTACAAAGCGCAACTATATATATTGTTGAATATTTCTCTTCCTGGATCTAACTTTATATGAATTGAAAGGGCTGGTAACTATCAAATATAGCCAAGCATTTTCTCTACCCCCCTTATAAAATTATATTGCACAAAATCCTTCATCTACTTTGTTATAGTTATCTCATCAACATCTTAATATATAAAAATCCAGTGTCACGATGTTTGTACGCGCTAATCTCCGAAGCCGTCTAACCGATTCCAATGAAATTTTGTAAATGTGTTTGGTTGGTTCCAGTTTGAAATATAGGATAGTTTTCGACACGATAGATGGCGCTGTTGTCGAGATTTAAAAAATCGGCTGAGAGCGCGTCGACGTGGAAAGCTGACATTTTATGCACGGCGTTTTAATAAAATTTGCAAATACAAGTTCAAAAATGGACTATACCGCGGAATTGCTTCGTAGAGTTGCAATTCAAACATTTCATTTTTCAGTATATATTTAGACAGTGCCTGACAACGAGTGCACGTAGAGAGCTGAAATTTGGTACGTGGTGTTTTCATAGCAATAATGAATAAAATTTAAAAAAAAAATACTAAATCGAGCAACCGCTTCTTGGTGTTACCATACAAAATTTTAGTTTTCTAATATATATTTGGAAACTGTCTGAGAACGCGTCGACGTGGTGTTTTCATAAAAATTGCAAATACAAATTCAAAAATGGACCAATTCGGGCCACCGCTTTTTGGTGTTAGTATACAAAAATGTAGGTTTTCACTGTGTATTTGGAAAACGCCTCATGCGTTTATAAGTTCAGAAATGGGATCGATCAGGCAACTCCTTCATTCATTCATTCATTCATTTATTTATTATTGGCAATTGTACAAGTAAGATGCTAGGTCTTTAAGTTTGTACAAGCTTCTAATTATAAATTAACATTAAATAATCCAAAATTTAAGAAACTAAAAAAACTAAAAAAACTACAACAACAACAAAAAACTAAAACTAAGCAGCAAATATGAAATAATCCAAAAAAGTAAAAAATAAAATAAAATAAGATATAAGTGAAAACTAATAAGATAAGGAAAGTAAAGAAAAAAGAAAAAAAGAAATAGTAATATTAGCTGTATAAGTACATAAGCATTTCATGAGTTAAGATAAAGGAAAAGTAAGTGTTTAAAAATGTTGTGTGTGCGAGCTCCCAAAGAATTTCTTAGAGCAATTGGAAGACTATTCCAAAGTCTAATGGAGAAGACGAAGAATTGGCGCTTGGTAGTTAGTGAGGTGGATCGCGGTATAATAAGTGCAATTGTTCTATTGGATCTGCAATATTGCAAGCAGTCATGCAAATATTTAGGTTCACGGTATTTAATAATTTTAGCCAAGAACAAAATACAACGAAATTTTAAATATAGCGCGAAATTACAACCAAAGATGGACGAAACAAACTGTGAGATGTGGTCATATCTGCGGAGGCTGTAGACATATCTTACAATTGAATTGAAAGCAATATTAAGCTTATATGACGATTGCGAATCAAGTTCGCTAAACACTTCACATGCGTATGTAATTACCGGAATAAGCACAGGGTTGCCATGCAAAAAATTTGCTACGTGGTGTTTTCATATAAATGGTACATAAAATTTCAAAAATGGGCTAAATTGGGTTACCCCTTCGTAGTGATGCCATACACAACTTTTGTTTTTCACTATGTACTTGGTAGCTGCCTGAGAAGGTTTCGAGGTGGACAGCTCATATTTTGTACATGGCGTTTTCATAAAAATTGCAAATATAGTTTGAAAATGGGACTCCATCCTAACAAAATTTCGTGTTTACTATATATTTGGGCACTGCATGAAAACGCGTCGACTTAGAGAGCTACACTATCCCACACATATGATTGTACGCACGCACACTCATACACACGCAAACACCCATACAGGCACACAGTGAGACCCTAGAGTATGGAATCGCGCGATCGTGTCAAATAATAGATTAGATATTATTTATTTCAAACCACCCAACCCCACCCCCACTCTTCTAGGTATCTATATTATCGCCGGGAAACGCCGACGGGCTCCCCCTTGTAAAACTTAAAAATAGATGCAATAGCTAAATAATAAGATTTTTACCAACTTTTTAGAAATTCTTGATTACATTTAGTTGGGATAACTATAATATAGTTACTGCACCTATGCGAATCTATACAACTTTTCTTTGAGTGTGGACAGTACGTGAACACCTACTGGCACAAGAATTAATATTAGATTACAAGTAGCAAAATATATACTTTTTTTTGTATTTTATATAAATCCTAAAGCCTAGTATCGAGTTCGGGCAAAATAAAATTTAACGCGGTCTCCAAATTTTTCACATTAAAATCGCTGGTAAAATTTTGATGTATGTTAATTTGGAGAAAAGAAAGTGACAAATGTTTAAACATTTTATCGCTGAAAAATTCCAATTTGTTTATAAAGTTTAGATAAACGTTTTTACAATTTATAATTAAAAATGGACTTAATTAATCTGAAAATTCTTAAGACAAATTAAATGCTTCAATAAATTAACAAAATAATCTGAAAATTTTCAATTAAACTTAAATCCTTCAATAAATAAAAAAAAACAACAATCTGAAATTGTCATAGAAACAGGAAATGTCATAATTTTACCAGTATTTTAATGCTCCACGCATTGAAATGCTCAGTAAAATAAGTGGACACATACGAAGCGCTATCTATCTTAAAATAAAGAAATATTAACTTTTTACCAGTGAACTCTGAACTGCATTAATAAAATCATCGGTAAAATTTTTGCTTGCGATTTTGTACGGAAGTGTCAAATTTTACTCAAAATCGATACTAGACTTAAAGCTTTAAACTAACGATTTACTGAAAACCTTAAAAGTTATGTATGTCCGACTTAGGGTGCTTTATATTTTTGCTTCGTATTTGGAGCATCTTAGTGGAGCTAGAAAAACTTTCCTCTTTAGAAAAGCTCTACTCCAGGATTTTAGTTTTACCTTTAACTGGTAAGAATTTTTTCCCCCAACTGGCGTTAATTACTTTATTTTATGTTTTTAATTGTTTCACTCCTAATCAGAGCAGAGTTCATAGTGCATCACTATTTTCGGAGATATATTTCAAGTCCTGTTTTCAACTATTCCAAATTACATAATTAAACATAAAGTTTTGTCCTTTTTATTTTCGAATATTTCACTGGAAATATAGAATTAGAAATATACCATATTTTATATTAAATAGCTGAAATCTTGTTTACATATTTTCTACATTTCATCTTGCTTAAAGCTTAACTGTAATTAGGTTAATTGAACTGAAGTTCACACAAATTTTTATTTACAAAATCACTTTCTGTAACTAGAAAGACCATTGATCGTCTACTCTTGCACTCTGTAATGACGGACGAAAAGTCACGTAATTAACTTCAGTGAATATGCAATTCAATGTCTTTTTTTTTATTTATTAAGACTTTATAAAACTATAAAAGGCTTAAGTCAGCTCATGCCAGGGAAATTGTCTGCAATAATGCACTAAGTACAATAAATTATTCGAGCTTTAATTCACAAAGTACAGTTCTGCTCTTATCCATAACAGCCATTCATTCTTTGAATCACACTATTTGCAAGATAATTTACTCTCAAAAATTTAGAATCCATATGCAAAGCAAAAGAGTCCTTTATCATGATAAATAGGTTTTCTCCGATTTTATTACTATTTAAAAACTCTTACTTTCAATAATATCCTTCTATGCCGGTGTTATTGTAAAGTGCACTTTTATTAAGGTAGCCCTAAATTTATTAAAGCTTTAGAATAACTAAGAATGCACCATAAGGTAAATATAGTCTACCAACATTTTTGGAATACCAAAGGATTAACGAAACAAGAAACTTCGAAAAAACACTCGTTGCTAAATTAACAAAATTTTATGTAGTACCTAAATATAAAAAAAAAATTATTTGGGATGCATAAAAATATAAATTGACTTTGAACTGGCAGGTTAATAGATCTCATAGTTATTAAATCTATAAGTACCGATTTTTCTAATTTAGGACATTTTACTTGCATCTGTAAAACATTTTTTATTACAGTCAATATTGTGTTAAAGTTAAAATAATGTATCGCGAAAAAGCTTGAGCAATGTTTGCAATGTTTCCGTCGACTTATTGAAAATTAAGAGAAAAATAAACCACCTAGAGCGTTTGTCCAAACTTAGTGAAATTCCCAAGGGCGTGAAATATTAATAAAAAATTACGTTTAAAATTTTGTAAACATTTGGTGTAAAAACGGCAAAATAACTGCTATTCCCAAATAGGATGATAAAGAGAAAAGGTTGTAATGGACTAAAAATAAGATTCAATATGATCCGAAATCGAAATAAATCATATAAGGTGATGACAAAAAGTTCAATACGGACGGTGCAGGCTGCTGGTCGTGAACCTACTACTGACACAATTTCCGATGGGATAAAGACTTACGTTTACAAAGGCAACACAGTGCCGGACGAGTCTGTTAGGGCTTCGATTGATTTGGACTGAACTCTAAGAAATCTGTGTAATATTACACAATATTTGAACAATATAATCATAACAAAATTACAATTTGTAAAAGGAAATATAAAGGGTTTTCCAATAAGAGGTGTTATTTTAATTAGCCCGCTATTTCGGTAGATGTCACTTTTGGAGCTCTCATTTTTTAACATTTGACAAGTAGAAACTACGCCATTAATAAAAATGGAACGATACACGATTCAACAACGCATTGAAATTATTAAAATTCACTATAAAAATGGTGAAAATGTGGCAGAGACGGTTCGTAAAACTCGAACATTTTTGGGTCGTCGTGAAGCACCTTGTCGGACCGCAATATAGAAATTGGTAGAAAAATTCGAGCACGTCGCTCAAGAACAGCCGAGTGTATTGCTGCTGTAGCCGAAAGTGTTGAAGAAAACCCAGGTTTGTCCATGTCTCGTCGTTCTTTGGAATTAGGCATTCCACAAACGTCATTACACCGTATTTTGCATAAAGATTTGGGTCTTAAGGCTTATAAAGTTCAGTTAACACAAGAACTCAAGCCGGCCGATCATCAACAACGTCGAGTCTTTGTTGATTGGGAACTTGAAATGCATGAAAATGATCCGGAATTCCATCGAAAACTCATCTTGAGTGACGAGGCCCATTTCCACCTCGATGGCTTCGTCAACAAGCAAAATTATCGCATCTGGGGCTCGGAAAACCCAAGAGTTATTGTTGAAAAGCCTCTCTATCCTCAACGTGTGACTGTTTGGTGCAGTTTATGGTCCCGCGGGGTCATTGGACCTTACTTTTTCGAAAATGAGGCTGGAGCAACAGTTACGGTGAATGGATTGCGCTATCGACAGATGATTAATGATTTTTTATGGCCGGAATTGGATGGACAACATTTACTTTCAACAAGACGACGCTACGTGCCATACAAGCAACGAAACCATTGATCTTTTACGGGAAAAGTTTCCGGACCGTGTTATCTCTCGAAGAGGTGATCACAATTAGCCACCGAGATCTTGTGACTTAACACCTCGCGACTTCTTCCTTTGGGGCCACGTGAAAGAGAAGGTCTACGCCAGCAGCCCAGCGTCGATTCAAGACCTCAAAGATGGAATTCGTGAGGCTATCGAGGACATAGGGCAGCCACTTTGCGATTTGGTTATGGAAAATTTCATGAAAAGGATATGGTCCTGTAGGCATGGTCGTGTGCTTATTTGGCCGATGTTATTTTCCATTCTTGACGGCACTCCTTCCTCTTTATAATGAAATAAAGATCCGATCATTTGTCTCAAAAACTGGTGTTTTTCTTTGACTATCAAAATAACACCTCTTATTGGGAAACCCTATATTGTTTATGGCAATATTGGTTTTCGCCGCGATACGTTTCTATATTTGCTCTAAGCCGTTATCGTTTGCCGTTGTCAGTGGTGAGAAGTCTAAAATGTTAAGTTTAAAATAACCTATCAGACTCTGCACCCAAAATGCAACCCTCGGTTTTCTGTTTGCTTAGATTTTCATCATGATAATTAGTATCATTCTAAAGTTATAGTTTTATTCATAAAATCTGAGGGGAAATCTTTATGCACTCCTAAACGTCCATCGATGCTTTTCACCTCAACCTCAATTACGATGAATTACATATATGCTTTGTGAAAGATAAGCCGCATAATTAAAAACAATAAATAAGTGAAATCCCTAGTTTTTGCTTGAACCCAAGAGCATCAATCATACAATTGACTTCTCGCAGGTGGTCTACATGGTACCTAATCTATAATATACAATAAAAACGCTTTTATAACAATAATCTTCGAAGTAAATTTCAATTACATAGGTACTTGTCTTCTAATTCTGCCTCCTATAGCGAAAAATCCTCATTCGGATCAAAAAAACAAATTTATAATTTTTTCATTTTTACTATTATCATTTTATTATTGGATCAAAAGATTTTTAAAAATTGCATTTATATAGAATTCACACCTATATAGGTACAAAATTATCTCACGGGCTGTAAAAAAGATTCTAACCCAAAAAGAATACTATCACTCGAACTTTCAAAGCTTTTAACTGTACCATTTGCTCCCGTTTTAAAGTATACAGATTCTCCTGAGCTGACAAAAATTGTATGTATAGGAGTCGTAACCTTTATAAATTGCTAGGTTATCGCTCTCACTGCCGAAAACTGCATTTGTAACTTCGTACCCTGTTTAAATTATAATGATCTTATTCATGCTTTTAGAAATTGCACCTGTGGCAGAAAGCTGTCAGGGTTTTACGTGGATAGCTAGCTCGAAGCCATAATTCCGTGACAGTATTAATGCATGGATTAGTAGGCAAGCAACAATCAACGCCCTCATGGGGAAGAATATATTATATTACCTCTCAGGAATACCAGTTTATGTCAGTGTACGCTTGACGCTGGACTTACTGGTCGAAACGAGACCCCACTAAAATCTCTTCCAATCTCTGGGTCACGGCATCCGGCGCAACTCCACGCGGAGAGCCAATCCTCTAAATTTACATTAATAAGCTACCATCTTTCAAATCCCTGGACGCAGTATGCAATTATACAAAAAGACGTACTTCTCTGTTCAGAGAAGAATGTCCGCCTAAGTCATGCAGACTCAGACAATCTCTCTCTGCCCACATATAGGCCACCACAACCACTAAGATGCTCCCGTCGGCTATCCAATTGGTATGGTTTCGTATAACATGATATAAGGTCATGAGCACTCCCAGTGGATCTTCATGTCGATCCTCAAACGAGATTGGTTACTCCGTACAGGCTTAATCATATTAACACTTTTCTATAAGTGACAGCAGTGGATCACGGAAAGTTATGATCCGCACTTCAAGTTAGAAGAAGTTTGGGACTACAGCCAGTAATCTAATAGCAAACCAAGGTCCTAATTCCAAGCAAGACTACTGGGTCGTATACGTGCAGGCTTCACTATGGACACGCGCTATCATCAATAATCAGACTACGTCAACTGTCAGCACGAAACACGGAGCAACATATACCGCCTTTTCGATGCTTATATCCTCCCTTGGCAGCTCTGCGCTTAACTAACACCTTTTGCGCTGCCTGCAGCTATGGCAGTCGGACGTTGTTTTATATGCAAAGCTATAACTCCTATCGTAAAGAATGCATTTCTAAAATTCGCGCATAGCTTTAATTGAAGTGCCAAAAGTTTCAACTACCTACGATATCATTCTGTTTAAATAAACGTAAGGTACTAATTTCCTGTCGGAATTCTAAAACAATATTTTGCAATAATTCTTTATGGTCAACTACGGGTTTTATAAATTTGTGATTTCTGTGAATAAAATTATATCTTTACGAATTTTCCGCTTTAGGGGGAAATTCGCAACCAACATTTTTCCAGGTGCGAATTTTACTTTTACTGGTCCTGCAAGGGAAATTCGCACCATGAGATGAGAATTTTCCATCAGTGCTACGATGGTAGTTGAAAGGTGTGACGAGTTTTATTGCATATCAAGTTTACAAGGCTTTAATATATAATTGGTAACAAGTACCTCGTCATCATCCTTTATATCTCCAAAACCGATAGAATTCTCTGCCATACAATTTATGATTTTTCTAGATCAACTCAAAATATTTACTATTTTTCTAAGATGCTATGAATTTATATATAAAATTCTTAATGCCTTAGCCTGTGCTTATAAAACCAACCCATCTGCGTCCACTTATTGGTGAAGTTCAAATTAATACTCCCAACTCAAAAAAAAAGGTGCTGTACAGTCGTACATCAAATAAATCGTTGCCAGGGCAACTGAGGTATATGGTTTCACAGAAAGTAAAAATCAATAGAAACGTTTCCAAGGTTACGTAAGAAAATCTTTTACCTCAGTAGTCTTTGCAACGAATGAACTGACTATATAAGTTTGGACTGGCGCTCTAAGATTTGCAGTCCTTTCTGAGCAGACCAGGTAATGCTTTAAATTATCAAACTGCTAAGTAGTGCTTTAAACTGCTTGTTGCCACCAATTGTATAGTGCTGTAAACTATAAAATTGGAAATATTAAGGATGACAGAAACTATAGACCGCTTTAAGGTTTATAATATTTCTTATAGCTGAAACAGGCGTAAACCGCATTTAAGTGTAAAGGCTGATAAGCATTATTCAATACAATAAAACTGTGTATGGTGATTCAAACGATATATAGTGCTTTAAACTGTATATATTTGATCTATACACAGTACAGTAGGCCTTAGCTACAGTACCTTGAACTGTCTTCAGTGCTTTAAACTGACTACGGTGCCAGTAAACTATTTATTGAGAACCAATTATACAGTAATTGAAATCTCCTTAAATTCAAGAGTTATACATCGACAACATTTATAACCCATCCTATAGTGGATGTATACACCGCTTTGAGGTGTATAAATCACTAGACTATAACGTTTTTAGTCATAAATAAATCTAATCACTGCATTTTCTACCATTTCAGATAGAAAAGTACAGCAGAAAAACCGGTAAACATTTAGTAAAAGAAAAACCGAATTGTTGCTAATTATAAGTTTTCCAAACTATTATAAGTTTCGAGTGTCAACCAATTGTTACCAAGTAAATAAAAAATATGATTTCAAAAATTGACTGACTTGTCATTTACCTAGCACCTTTATTTGATTTATTGATTTATAATTTTTTTGTAAGATGCTTTCGTATTTATCATGGAAACTAATCACAACAACTAGTGGTGCTTACCAATTTCATCGGGTAATATTTTACCAACTATCCAATATTGTGTTAAAACAATGTATAGAATGGCAGCTTGTATCCAATGATGAGGCCATAAGTTCACTTTTGTCACATCAAAAACCCTTGGCCTTACAATACGTTTTGTAAATCTTTTAGAATTTTATTTATAGGTGGACATTATACACATTTATCCAGCATCAAATTACAACAACTAGTGCACCCTGGTTTTTTCTAACCAGTAATATTATCCTGAAATTTGTCTTGGAAAGTTCCTACGTCTACACATTTATCAATCATATTATCACTCGAAAACAACACTTGTTTCAATTATCATAAAATTAGGCCAATTTTTGCACATTTTAGTGTAAAGATCTACACAGATAATATGGTCGACGTCGACACCATGAATACTTTAGATCGTATGACTGGAAAAAATTTTCCTGTTATCATTACTCAAATGAATTACAGCAGGTGTATGACATCAGTTTATGCAAAATCCACTCAAGAACAAAAACAAAAACGACGCACATTCATTCACACGATGAACAAAAAATGAAAAAACACTCTGAAAGCACAGAAAAATCCAGCAAAGGATTAGAACTGAACCGTGAGGCGATACACACTTTCTGTAGAACAACACAAAGAAACACGACCCGAACATCCGGATGTAATCCCAATCCTTAATGGTCAGTAATCGCACCCACATGTCTTGTTCTGTGAGCAGTGTCAATTGTTTTCTTTACGGGAATCGCACAAAACTAATATTTATGTATTCCTCTGGATCATGATAATTCTAGTTGGTTTGGGTTTTAGAATTGTTCAGTTTATCACTAGATCCGATTTTAGGAAGTAATAGCCAATTTGACTAATTACCAATTTACTCATTGTTGTAAAATAAAGTTGGCAAGTAAGTTGTTGCGTTGTTTTATACTTGTTGCAAAATTCAGTCGATTCATAAATTATAATCTTTTTTGTAGTGCGATATGTATTCAAATTGACCATGTGGCGGTTTTGTTTTTTTAATTTGGGCACAGTTTGTTTGCCGTTAGTTTTTCGACCGACTACCGATCAAGATAAAGACAACAAAACGTTCTCAGCCCAACTGAAACGTTCAAATGTCCCGTCACTACTACCCGATTACAGCTGTGCATGTCCAACGGAGAATAGCGCAGTTCCTCTTTAAAACATTCGAATCGTGTCGTAGGTAGCTATACATACTGCTTCCTTGCCTTTTGTATCTTCGAACATAAACTCGCCAGATTTTCTGTTTCGAAACTTTTGTTGACTGAATTTTGTGTGCGAATGTGTGTTTTTTCACACTTGGTAACATAAGAATCCAAATAAAATACGTTGAATAAGAGTGGAGTGGTGGCGTGGTTGTAAATTGTAATGTTGTTGCTACGCTTTTATACATGAATTTAAGCTACAAGTTGATGTTGAGATTACATTTATTAAATACATGAAAATAAGAGTCGGCTAAGGCTATAAATACATTTCTTGGGAACATGTTGCTGTGGAGTAAATAAATTCAGACGGTGGCTATAGTATCAATTAGCTTAGGGATGTTGCCTGGGCTACTCTTATAATGTATCTAAACAAGAAGGCTTAACAAAAGAGTGTAAATTTTCTCTTAAACTGATGGCATTGGTAGGTATGTAAGTTGCTAGTTACAAAACATAAAATATTCATTTTCATTGAATCTGCAGTACTTTGATGCTGACGCCTTTTAAATGTTTTCATTTTCCTGCTGAGATTTCTATCAATTTTATGCCTATACAGTTTTTTCTATTGCAGCTTACCAACTAAATATGACCTTTTCATTAATCAAATTTAAGGCAAGGCCTAACCAGTGTTGCAGGATGAAATTATTCGCGTAAAAGGGATATTTTAAAGCTTAGTTAGTAATTTAACTATTTCATAGTTTAATTGCAATGTATTCACTACTATCATAATTGAGACAGATATTTCCATTGGCGTTTTTCAATTATTTATTGTTTTATATACTTTATCTGATATCTATATTCTGCTGTTTAAAAAGACTATCTTAGCTGCAATTCGGTTCACGTCGAGTTCAGATGATGGTATGATTATTCCTGGAGATTTTAACTTGCCTTCTATATAGTATGTTGGACTACAACGCTTGAGGAGGGCAATTTAATTCCAACAGAGTTTACGTTACGTTATGGAATGCGATACTATGGATGTGTAATCTTCTTGTGGCCTTACGACATCAAATGGCATTCATACGGTTTGCAACAGGATTTTGGATTTTGTTTTTGTAAATGATTACTCAACTGCTTGTGTTTTTCGTGCATGTGATCCTATAGTGGGTGAGATTCCTGATCATCCAACTATTGTCATTCATGTTGACGATGCTTATAGTGCTACTCCTCATTATATTTTGGATTTTAATTTTGCTGGATCAGATTTTGAAAGCTTGAAGATGATGCTAAGCAATATTGATTGGTTTATTTTGTTTAATGTATGAGATGTTGTGTCACAAGATGAAACTAACATCTGGTAAGTCCATCGCCTAACTATATAGTTAAAAATAAAAAGAAGCATGTAACGAGAGGAGAAATATCGGATATTATGATTCATTCAGTTTTGATTTGAGTGCTTGATAAGAACGAATTTTGGTGAGTGTGTGAATGCACGGTTTATATTAGATTAATTTAATATTTGGTGGTGTGATTAAGAGTGAAAAGAATGTGGACTGGAGACATGCAATCCCTCGAAGTAATTATTACATTTAATAGTGAAGTTCTTGGTGTGGTCAGCGGTGAATTAACGTATGTCCTCCCACGGTTCTGTGACAAGAACGGTGTGTTAGTCCCCGATGATCTCTGTGTGTGTATTCGTCCCACAGAAGTGTATTCGTCACTAGGCCGTTCACCCATACCAGAAGGTGTTTTAAACTCGGTTCCGGGCGATTGCATGGCTTCATTGAGTGTGTGTGTATGTGAATGTCCCTCTCACTGAGCCCTTTGCTCATGTGTACTTTATTTGATATTTTCAGAGTGACTACAGTGTGAAGCCAAGTGAAGTTAGAGTTCTAGAGGTCTAGATTAAGCGTTTATCTAAATATATTAAAATTATTTTACAAAAGCAAGTCTGTCGTCTTCTCTTTTGTTTCCCCTCTACATTTTATATTTTCGTACTCTCTATTAGTTGATTAGTAGTTATGCCTATTTGCCTTTGTACGTATCTTGTACACAATTTTAGATCATATATTTTATTGCGCGTGGTAAATTACCTCCAAAATGTAAGTTATACGATCGCTATCAGAATAGAATGAATTCAATGAAAAAAATTAATCCTTCATTTAAAAGCTCGACGAATCACCTTAAGGACAATCAGGTCAAGGAAGAAAAGCAATTTCAATTTATTCCTATATGATTTGACTTTGTTTTCTTTGCTGGATATTTGTAGTTAACAAATTTCTTAAAGAATTTAAGGTAAATGTGGATTCTTATTAACCTTTGTGTCCACATCTACAGCACCAGAGAGTTTTCACATGTTTGATATCCTCTCCAGGTAAATTTTTTTTTTATTTATCGACCTTGGTGTCCCTGATATCTTCAGAAATTATATTTTGAACATCATTGCCAAATTTAAGGTAATTAGCTAGTTTGGATATGTATGAAAAATAGTCGAATATTATTGTACCTACTGAATAGATACCTGCATCACCCGTGATGTATAAGTGTGTCATACATTTTGGTAAAATCATGTTTATCATGTATCTGATGCACTCTGGTGCAAGTTAAACGGTTTTGTTTTGTGAGGACGCAGTGAAAATAGCTTAAGAAATTACACTAAAGCATAATGAGCAGTCTAGCGAAAATTCCGAAAAATGGAATTTTGACCCTGCGTCTATTCCCAAGGTAAGTAGTGTTATTTAGATGTTATTTTTATATATTTTTTATTATCTTGTAGACTTTCATCTTCTTTTCGTATTCTGTTACAGATTATCAAGCGAAGAAGAGCAAGAGTATAACAGGCATTTAATATATAGATTTCCTTAGGAGCGAAGAACAGGGTGATTATTTTGATGGTGGGTACAATTCGGCGGACGACCCTACATTTGTTGTACATTCTTCACGTGTTATTGCGGCTACGCATTGATTGATTGTGGATGATGCTGGCCCAAGTACACCTGGCACAACCGGAGAGCAGCAACCTGTGCAAGTCATCGATGATGGTGCTTCGAATGCGCGAAAAATCTTATGATCCTGAAGCAGATATATTTAAAGTTAGAGATAGAACGATTTGCAATAAAGATCCTTCATTTCAAAGCATTTGTTCGCAGCAGCTGTGCAGTAATATTATACGGGAGACGAATAGACGGACTTAAAGGAGGTGTCCTAAATTAAATATTGATTTTCCTGTAAATCCACCGCGAATGTGGAAGTCATTGACGGAAAAAGAATTTAATGCCTATTTGAATATTTTACTCATGGCGTCGGCGTAGGTCCACCGCTCAAATATTGTAATTGTCCCGGATTTGTGTAAATCATCACCGCATCCATTATATCGTACAGCCATGTCTATTCGTCAATATTGGGCTATAAACCAGTTCATCCGTTTTTGCAGCGACAGCGCTCGACTGAATAGACTATGAGAAAATAATTCAGCCCCAATTTTGGATATGTGGCTGATGCTCAACGATAATCTCAGAAAGGAGTATCGGCCAGTTGCCAATTTCACGGTTGGGTTGATGAATAGCTTTTTCCATTTTGTGGACGTATACGTTTCACACAATATATGCCAAATAAACCGGCTAAGTAGGGTATAAAAGTATTGTGGCTCTGTGATGCAAAGCCACCGTATCCAATTACAGGACAAATTTATACAAGATATCAATCAATACTAAATACAAAGGAATAACATGAACAATATGTTGACGGAATATTCTTCAAAAAGGAGGGCTCCTCGCTGGCCAGAAGCATTTTTCTTCAACATGAATTATATTGAAGCTTTGCCAAGTTGTGTTATATCAACGGCCAACTCGAATGGTAAGCATCTTCAGGACCTAGCTACTGCCCTGGTAGTACCAATTGTCATCATTAGAGCTAATAATAAGAGCATCTGTACCGATAGTTGTCCCAAATAAGTTCCACAATAATACAATAATTTATAATTCCTAAAATAAATATAATAATCGAAAAATATATTTGAGTCATTAATTTCTTATATACAGAAATCCACCTAGAATATCATTTTCATTTTTCTCATACCATTTCCCAAATGTTCGAGCTGTAAACGTCGTGCGAAATCTGTGATATGTATTCCTTTTTTAATTTTATTTTTAATGTCATAAAATAAATAATAAATTCAATAAAGATATTTATATCTGTCATTTGTTACCAACAGACCTCTTTTTTCATCTATTTAACTAGAGTTCAGAAACTTTCCCATACGAAATGTATGGATATCACCGTTGATGTATAGGTGTTGTTTCGAGGAGGTAAAAAGTAGTGTTGACACAAGGGTTAAGGAACAATATTTGGCCACAACGTCTTATTCCATACCAATTCACCAGAATTGCAAACGATATCTATCCGATAAGCCAGAATGTTGCCACATGCTATGAGTTTGCCGGATAGTCAAAATTGATAGTTCAAAATAATTAAATAAAGTTCAAAGTAAAAAAGAAGTTGTGTTTTTATATATGTTATATTGCTTTTATTAAACAAAAGATATACAAAAATTAGGCAAATATTTTCGGTGAAGGATTGTCTCCTAGAATACGAAAAATCTCCTATCCTATATTATACAGATTTATTAAATTTTAGTAGTTTATTGCATGGCTTTTCACGTAATTTTCTAGAGGAGTAAAATTTTGATTTTATTTTCGATAACGATAAGTATTTATAAAATTCTTCTTATTAGCCATTTTTAGTGTTCCGTACGCAAAGGTTAAAAACGGGAACCCTATTACTGTCTGTCACCGGGCTGTATTTAATGAGCCATAATAGTCAGAGAGTTCAAATTTTCACAGATTGTATATTTCTATTGCCGCTATAATAAGAAATAATAGAAATAAAATTAAATTTAAAATTAAAAGGGGCCTCCATACAAGAAACCTGATTTTTCCGGAATTTTTTTCCTCGTTTTATTCTCATTCATTATTATAATCATAAGTAGGCATATTTTTTTTCAAATGACAGCATTATTTTTTCAAACGACGCCTACTCTCATTTGAAAAAATAAACAGAAAGTAGGTACTTAGTTTTAAATTTTGTACGATGGTGCGGAACCCTTCGTACGCGAGTCCGACTCGTACTGGCCGGTTTTTAAATTTTTATACGCCTGTGTTTTTAAGGCGGCCCTAATTTATGAATACGAATAAGTTGACTGCATTAACCTTGAATCTTCTAACGCGTTTGACGAGTATCTTATGAACGCGTCTTTATAAAAATAGTACATCTTGGTTTTCATTAAAATAAAATTTCACGTTTCTGATCTGCTCCTTATAACTAGTTGTTCAGTATTACCGAGGGTACTATTCTCGGCCTTTTTTTTTATCTATATTAACCTTCTGATATATTTTGGATCGTATATTGTATGTCTTCCATGCTAAGGTTTATGGAAAAATTCGAAATATCAATGCTTACTGAAATCAGCATAGGTGGAGAATTCCGTTGTAATTAGCATAAGTAAATGTAATTTTATAAGACGCATGGCTTCATCTATTTAGAGTGCAAGATAAATAATTTGTGTTTGTGAACTTAACGATTTACGACGTATATTTGGTTCCAACCTTACTTTTACATATATTTAGAAATAGCATCCACATCTTTCAAATACGCCTTTTCATTTTTAAGTATACTCTCTTTAACTCCACAATTTAAAGTATCTTAGAACATTCTACTCCTTCTATTATGACTGCATTGAATCCATTTCGAAAAAATCTTCTAAGCTACTTTTTCTCAAATTATATAACACCACTCTGCAATAAACTGGTAAGTTCAGTTACTTTAATTTAATAAACTTGGCAACCTGTATAGTTTGCCTTTATTTTTATACCCTAGATGATGAAATCTACACTAAATTTGTCATTCCGTTTGTAACGTATAGAAATAATGATGGTAGGGCAAAATGGATTGGCCTGGCTGTCCTCGAGCGCATGTACCTAGAGGACTAAAATTTTGCACACGGTAAATTTCAGTTCGAAAATAGAAGAAATCGGATAACTCCTTCTTGGTGCTACCATAAAAAAATTTAGGAGTTTTACGTGTACTGTGAAAACGATCAGTCCTAGACGTTTCCATTAAAAAGTTTTTCAGAATATAAAATCCTATGAATTGGGTTATAATAATTTTTACTGTTCGGTGCACCGTGATAAAAATATGTATATGCGAAAAACCACTTCAAAAATTAAACTTACACAGATGGGTGACCATTCGAAATTACATACGAGCATTGCTTAGGGTATAAAAAGAATTGGAGTTAGGCCAAATCTAGCTTTTTTACTTGCTTTGTTTAAAGAATTTTACCTGACAATTTCAACTAAGTAATTACGGTGTACTTCATTCAGCACTACCACCCACTCTCCACTTTGCCCTAGATTGATTATTAACTGTCTAAAATTATTAAAAAGTCATTAAAAACTAGCAACGTCTCGTTTGAATCTAAAAGCAACGATGTCTCTACTTGATTTATCTAGCACTGTCTTCAGAGCTAGCATTCGCTATGAGTGCATAACAATTTTGAAGAAATTTTATTAAATAAATTTCTAGGGCTGTCGTATGTTTGCAAGATGCTGCTAATTTTTGTTCTCCTTAAGTTGTCCTTGTCAGTTATTAGGTTATCTTTGGTTTGACGTAATTACAAGACCTCACGAAAAAATTTCTATTGACTTAATTAAACTCGTAATATTCGCCATCGGATCATGTACCCCTTAAAGCGTTGGAATGTACCAACGAAACGTAGGATTTCATTAAATTGCGATAGTCATTTTGATTTTTTGAAGTTAATGATGCTTCCGGCCTAAAGCAAAAGTCACAAGCCTACACCGAAAATCAAAAGAAATGTATGCTTACTTACCAATCAATGTATGAGTAATATTTCATTCGTGGCTTGGAGCGCGGAATTATAACCACAATTGCAGCACTTATTAAGAAATCTTTGAATTTCTCTGGTTTCAGGATGTTAAATAAAAATGATAAGATATGCTTTAAATGCACATCGAAAATATCATGAGAACAATACGTGAACAACTTGCAAAATATCTGTACGAAAGCGTTTAATTTAATTTAATTTAATTCATAAATACATCCGTAACTGCAAAGGTGTAATATTATTGGGCTTGGTATAAGACCAAAAGTAAGAGTTATAGTCGTTAAAAGCAACATTAATTTATTAGGTGAAGAAACTATACAAATTTTGATAAATCAGGGTGCCAATGCAATATAGAACTAAGATACTAGTAAGACTTTAAATTTTTTAAGTTCATGTCTGTGCTGAAGTCCTTGGTGCTTCCAACTTTTTAACAGTTTTCATCAAAGGAATAGTTAGAGTATTCAGCGTTACAGCAGAGAATTTATTCAAGCGAGGTCAGACTCCATTACTACAGCGAAGATCAATCCAAACAATAACTTGGGAAATTAAATAGACAATAACAAACAAAAAACTTCATGAATCAGCTACCATCAAAGTTCTTATATTGAATTTAATGCCTCTTTTGAGACCAGGCTAAACTTATTTCAGTTTGGATGGGGCATTTTAAGCCACCCACAATATTCGCTTGATATTGTATCTTTGAATTCTAGTCAATTTGAAATATAGTAAGGGCTGTAAAGAATTCCAATCTTTGGACACCATCAACACCAAATTTGAGATGTTCTTCAATGGAAAGTAAAGCAACCTATAAAACGACAGAGTAATGAAATTACTAATGATTCTCATTAGACTCGGTTGCCACGGTTATTTGCTTTCAATCTGTGGATCTTCACAATGTCTTGACGAACCTATTAAATACAGGATAGCATTCTATTCAATTCATATATCTAGATACCTACTAATATCCCAGTAGTCATATTCTATTCTACTGCACCACTTAGATGTAAGTTAATTAGCATGCTTCTCAATTTGTAAATAGAACCCGAAGTAGACAGATTATATTTGCTGTTCCATGCTGTTCGGGTTGAAATTGGAAGGTGGATTTTACTCTACTTATATGCTGCTGTTGTATACGTCGCATATACACTATCAGTGAGATGCATGCGTTTTGTTGTTGTTCCAAAGACTTAATATATATTTATGGTAATATACTGAAAGGCTTTTTCGAATCACTTCACAGTAGAATATATATTTGACGATATTGGATTGGGATGTTTCCCAAGTAACCCAGAGTACCATCAAAGTTAATGATGGTTTACTGCTGATTCGAAGCACAGCTGATTCCGTTTATTTTTATGATAGAGTTTATGATGCAATGGTTTGGTTGATTTTTAAGGAAAACTCCGGTCTTGATTTTATTATTGTTTATTTGCTCGACGTTTCGGGCTTTGATTATTATTCTTCTTCAGGAGCTAACTCCGTTCAAATATTATATTTCTGGCGAAATCGAAAATAAACAACTATACAACCCACACAATAGATTACATTAATCAGGAAAGCAGCAATGAATACTCATTATTTTAATACCGAACATAATAAAATGAACAAGAACATAATAACAATAAATAATACCTATATACACCCATTATCCCTAAAAATCGTCAGCATAATCCAAAATGAAAATTATAAAATAATAATGATATTCAAACCAATAACGCAATTCAATAGATGCTACAGTAAATTAAAGGACACTGTACCTACACAAAAAGCCCATAATTTTGTTTACAAAGGGGTTTTCCAATAAGAGGTGTTACTTTAATTAGCCCGCTATTTCGGTAGATGTCACTTTTGGAGCTGTCATTTTTTCACATTTGACAAGTAGAAACTACGCCATTAGTAAAAATGGAACGATACACGATTCAACAACGTATTGAAATTATTAAAATTCACTATAAAAGTGGTGAAATGTGGCAGAGACGGTTCGTAAAACTCGAACAATTTTGGGTCGTCATGAAGCACCTTGTCGGACCGCAATACAGAAATTGGTAGAAAAATTCGAGCTGTCGGGACAAGTTAGTGATGTGAAGAATAAAACCCGTGCACGTCGCTCAAGAACAGCCGAGAATATTGCTGCTGTAGCCGAAAGTGTTGAAGAAAACCCAGGTTTGTCCATTCCTCGTCGTTCTTTGGAATTAGGCATTCCACAAACGTCATTACACCGTATTTTGCATAAAGATTTGGGTCTTAAGGCGTATAAAGTTCAGTTAACACAAGAACTCAAGCCGGCCGATCATCAACAACGTCGAGTCTTTGCTGATTGGGTCCTTGAAATGCATGAAAATGATCCGGAATTCCATCGAAAACTCATCTTGAGTGATGAGGCCCATTTCCACCTCGATGGCTTCGTCAACAAGCAAAATTGTCGCATCTGGGGCTCGGAAAACCCAATAGTTATTGTTGAAAAGCCTCTCTATCCTCAACGTGTGACTGTTTGGTTCAGTTTATGGTCCCGCGGGGTCATTGGACCCTACTTTTTCGAAAATTAGGCTGGAGCAACAGTTACGGTTAATGGATTGCGCTATCGACAGATGATTAATGATTTTTTATGGCCGGAATTGGATGGTACTGATCTGGACAACGTTTACTTTCAACAAGACGGCGGCGCTACGTGCCATACAAGCAACGAAACCATTGATCTTTTACGGGAAAAGTTTGCGGACCGTGTTATCTCTCGAAAAGGTGATCACAATTGGCCACCGAGATCTTGTGACTTAACACCTTGCGACTTCTTCCTTTGGGGCCACGTGAAAGAGGAGGTCTACACCAACAGCCCAGCGTCCATTCAAGACCTCAAAGATGGAATTCGTGAGGCTATCGAGGACATAGGGCAGCCACTTTGCGATTTGGTTATGGAAAATTTCATGAAAAGTATATGGTCCTGTAGGCGTGGTGGTGGTGGTCATTTGGCTGATGTTATTTTCCATTATTAACAGCATACCTTCCTCTTTATAATGGAATAAAGATCTGATCATTTATTTAAAAAAATTGTATTTTTCTTTGAATATCAAAATAACACCTCTTATTGGAAAACCCGTTAGGTAGTACATAGAATTTTTTTTTTTATACGTTGGGTTTTGTAAAAATGGCACAATTCTACATCAAAAAGTAGAAAATTTCATGAGGAAATCGTCAGGTAATTGTTTATAAAAAGAGAACTAACTATGCAATATAATAAAAAAATCCTACGTAATTCTAAATGTACCGTAAAAATTTCCAATGAATCAGTTGAAATTTGTATGAGTTTTTAGATAAACGCGTTTAAAATTTTTATAAAGTCAGGACATAAATAATGTTTCAATACCTTTAATCTGAAACAAAAGCTTCTCGACTGCTCGTAAGTCGATAGTAACATCTACAGTCGATCAGGGATTGTAAAGGACTCAAATTTTGACTCAACTCAACGCTCAACTCAAGCAATGAGTCCGCTCAACACTTGAGCGGTGGTTCATCGGACTCACTGTTTGAGCAGACTTATCGTTTGAGTTGAACGGATTCAAATCTCGTTTTAAATAACATAAAGAAAATCTGATTTAATTAAAATTGAAACTGAAACTGAAATTTCAAATCAAATAAGAATAGCTCACAAAAAATTCATTCATTATATTATGGATAATAGAAGACTTTTAAGAACTTTTATTTTTTTAAATTCTAAATCAAATCATAAATACAAGAGAAAAAACCAACCGCCTCGTCCGGGATTTGAAACCGGGACCTTCCGCTTGCTGGGCGACTGCACTTACCACTGAGTTAACGAGACAGATGATTTTCCCTCTTGCATTTCTTATATTGTAATTAACCTACTAAATCACGTTATTGTAAATTCAATTTTATTTTATGTTTCCCTGACCTCTATTAGGATTTAACGTTAGTTTTCGTATGCTAAATAATCTTTCTACTAGGCAGTGCTGTGTTGTATTCAGTAAAAAGATTTTTTATCACCGAAAAACGTTTGTTTTGAAATACGCTCGAGGTTTTGTCGGTGGAAAAATTATATTCCAAGAACAATCTCTGACCCTCCATTGAATTTTAGTCATCTTCACAATCTGAACCCCAAAATAGCGTAGCTTGATTGTTATTTTGGGATTGCGTATTCATGTCGAAGCATTCCAGGCTTTTATTGATTCTGGAAATAATATATTTCTCAACCAAATGCGTCGTTGTTCAATCCATTTTGGCTCTACAATATTTTTTTTTTCTATGCGTCACAAACGGAATGACAATGACCCTATATATTTTATCTAGGGTATAAAAATCAGACGATGACAATAATAATGGTCAAAACATAAGAACTTTGTAAGTCTGAAGTTAACACCTCTTTTCACCTGTAAAATTTAAATACAATTCACAAAACTGTGTTTCCCCATGTGCGTATTACTTTCCCTTTGTATTTCGTAAGTAGAATCGCCATAAATTGAATCATATCATTTTCAAGTATGGGAAAATACCATACGGTAATTGAATAAGTACAGTTGTACATAATATTGAGAAGAAAAGAAATGATTGCTAAGAAAATTAGCAAAAGCTAAATTAATAAAAATAAAATAATATAATGAATGACTTTTTAATGAGCTTTTCTTATTTGATTGAAATTTCAGTTTCAGTATCAATTTTAATTAAATAAGATTCTCCTTATGTTATTTAAAATATGATTCTAGTCCGCTCAACTCAAATGATTAGTCCGCACAAGCAGTGAGTCCGCTCAAGTTTCTTGGAATAAAATACTACTCACATGTTGAGTGGACTCAACGATTGAGCAGACTCAAGTCCTGAGTTGAGTTGAGTGATGAGTCTAGAGTGACTTGTCACCTGAACTCCAGAAGTTAATTTTTGAAGAAAATAGACAATTCCAACAGTGAACTGCGTCAACTGAGCGAAGAAGAAGATGAAACCACGAAATATATCATATGTGAGTGTCCCGCACTTGTATTTTTAAGGTTGAAGATGATTGAAAAACCATCTCTCCAAATAAAGTTTGCAGCTAACCCCAAGAGCAATAATCGAGCTCGTAAAAATGATAGATTTATATTAACCACTCTAAGAGAAGACACAATAGTTCAACTCGTACCCGCTGGGTTTTAATGTCCTTGTTGTCTCTTAACCTTAAGTATCCACGATCGAGGACGTGAGTGTAGGCATGATTGTAATGTTTTGGCCCCTGGTTTCAAATTAAAATAAAAGTAATTAAAGAAATGATCATAGTTAGGTCACAATTTACCAAAATGTATATCATACACTCTGTTTCAATCAAAGCTGTAAACAAATTTGAAATTTTTCGTTTTCTCAGGACCGACGGCAATGATAAAAGGTGGCCAGAATTTGGAGAGATACTCAAGAATGTTCTCACGAACTGTGTATAAATTTGATTTTTCCGAGTTACATATGAGTATGTCAGATCAAAATAGTCAGAAAATCAGATTCGCGATTATGGTATGACGGCGCCAAAGAAATTCGAAATAAGTAAATTACAATATGAATAATAGCTAATTTATTTATTTGCCACCGACTGTACGATTTTGTCATCAATATCATATTTCAAGTCATTTTGTCTCTAAACTAATACTACTCTAATACATGATACCGGTATAGGAGTATTTGTAGATCCCGTAGAAGCACCTTTTCAATTGCATCCCTTCGGCTTAAGAGCAATTTCTTATTAAGTGTAGCTTCACTATAAGTGGCGAACGAGCGACAGAGATGTGTGACGTCATAGGTAGATTCCTGACGAGTTCGAATACCTTACAAATAAAACCACCTTCTCCAGGCAGTGCTGTCGAATTTTATATCATAGACAGAGTCCAGATATGTTCAATTGCTATACATTTCGTTGCATGTTGTTTGATTGTGTTTTTTTTTTTTCAGATGGAGTTGTTAATATAATTGCTTGATAGTTTATAGCGAAGAACAAATAAAAAGCCTTTAGGGGAAATACTTTTTATTGAAAATATTTTGAAGACATTTTTTGTCGTAATTTCTTATTTCCCTTTATTTTTATTTGTTTTAATTAAATTAAATCGGACAGCCTAAGGGAAGAAATCCTTCCCTATCTTCCAAAGACTCCACGCCACTGTGAGATATACTTGTAGATTCATTGATACCAGCACTTCAACGCAATAATTCAAAATTTCAAAAAAACAAAAGTAATTCAGATCGTTTCAGACTTAATCCATCAAAAATGAAGAAATTACAGAACGTCGTAATCTTCATGTCTGAAACTGTCGTGAATAACCAGAGAATGGAGGCAGTTAAGTACTTCTGTTACTGTAGTAGCTTTATTCTCAAATCTGGCAGTACAAAAGAGGATATAAATTTAAGTTAAAGGGTATGGGCCAAGTGAACAAATTAAGTAACTAGTGCTTCTTTCTACATATTACGAATATGGAACTGCAATGAAATTAGTTTTTTTTTTTATGTTTACGAGATATAAATATTTGTAAATTGTTGTTTGTATAATATATAAAAAAGGTAAGACTAGGCTTCAAAGAAGGAATTGTGGAGACGTTTCGACTAGGATTGCATGAACTGCGCAATAAAAAGACGAAAGTGAAATTGGATCGGTTACGCTCTGCGATATGGTAATAATTACATTGCAAGAAATCTGTCGAGCAAGAAGAGGTTTTTGGTAGAGACAAATTTTAACAAGGACTGTATTAAATCGAAGAATGTGGAGTTAGCTGAAGGCCGTCGCATGAAGTCGGATCCGATGAACAAAAACAGCTGCTCTCTCGGAGACGATTAGAGATAACCATTCTAACCTCACTGATCGCTGAGTCGAAAAATTCAGTTTGTTTTTCACTTCAATGCCTTTTGACAATTTATTGAAAGTATTTTCAATAAATTTCAGTCTTAGAGACATAAATTTTCCTTTTCTTTTTGCTTTGTCCTTCAAGATATGAAGATGTTTTTATGATCGTGAATACAAATCTCAGACCACTTAACTGCATAGTTGACTCTGGAGCTCCAAATGCAAAAACCAAAAAAAAAAACAACAAAAAAATCAATCACCATCATGTAACACATCATTGACTTACAGGTCGAGTGCATAGGTGCCTTACGTATACGTATAATTAAAAGTTTTCATAAACACACTGCTGACATGTATAAGTATGGTATTGTGGACCTGCTTTATTCTAAACAAAGCAATTAGTAAAGTTAGCTATATCTTCATATAATTGTTATCTATACAACCTCAGCTCAATATATGACCCCATTTCTTCATACGTTAAGGCGAACGCATCTGCTTTGTGTTGCCAATAATTAAAAAAAAAAAACAAACACATGGAGTGAGAGTGGGGTAATCGTCCTGGGCTATTATCTTACATAAACCAATGCCTGTTAGCTTAAAAAAATTAGCACTATAAAAAATCAGTTTGAACTTAAAATTGTTGGTTCGCATTAAAAAATCTGCCCTCATCAATTTTCCTTGAACATTAATGAACTTTAATTAAACATTCAAAAAGTATCTACATATAAAAACCAACATATTTGATTAAGATCTCTTGTTAGTACTAACGAGAGCATATATCGTCCTCCTGTCTCCTCCTTGATTAGGCGAAATGCTGTCTGCAGATCATGCGAAATTATTTGTACTTGTCTCACATGTGTACAATTCTTAAGCTGTTTCTTTTTTCCATTTTATTTTCTTTGTACTCAAATCCGACAACTTACTTTGCATAATGTTAAGATCTTTTCAAAGAGCAATGCCATATTAACAGATGCAATGTGATCGTCAAAAAATAAACTTATCCTTGAGAGGTGCTAAAAGTGGTATTCTTTGGAGTATGACATGAATGAAGAATGATCCTTTGATATCCAGATGTACATTGAAAACACAAGCTTCGATTGTTTTTTTTTTTTTGTAAGATTAGCCACGATATATGTGTGAATTTCTGCTCGATTATTATTAATGGCGTATACAGCAAGAAATAAATCAATTCTTTCCTCCAATTTATAAAGGCCTGATACAAAAATCCGCGCTAATGTACTTAAACCTACGCTTATAAAATTTTTTAGCTAACAAGCCCAAGCAACCAAATCAGTCCAACTTCCACGAAGCCTAGACTGCCCAGACACAACTTTTTCGAATCGTCTTCATCCACGGTCGATTTAAATTCTAAAAGAGAAATGTATTTTTGCCTATACTGAAAATCATTTTTGGTTAGTACCCACGATATATTAAGCCGAGATCAGTGAGTTATTGAGGTGTCCTATGAGCTCTTCCATACATCACTTTCTTAGCACAATCATCGATATCTGCATATTTCTTATCTTTGGTTTTAGGGTAGTAAACGTGGATGGATTTACATGGGGTTTTCGATTTAGAATGGGTGAATGGGAAACTTTCCGATGGGATAAAATTTACATACATGTATTTACATATATGCATATACATACCTACATCATGAAGGAAGAAAGTATATTTAATGCAACGCATAATTAAAAACATTGCACCTACATACTTATCTTCATCATTTTCGCTGCATGAAGAATTTTAATCACTGACCTACGTCAAGTACTTCATGTAAAACAGCGAAGATGCCGTAATACCCCTGCGCGCAAGAGGTCACACGTTGCAATACGACGACCTTGCGCCGGAGGTAGCACATATGTATGTAAGTAGAAAGATGTTAATTCACGGTTAATGCAGTAAGCCGCAAATGCTTACTATAAGCCGAGTATTACATCATATATAAATAAAGCGTTCGACTAGAGTTTGTGATTCTGGTTCTTGCAAAATAATTCTATGTATACAAACACGACGATTCCCGCGATTTAATTAACAACAAATGATGAATATACCTAATATGCTTGACTTAACACTTTGTACTAGGTGAACATTATGTACACAAATTGTTATGTCGGAAGTAAAATACAGTCGGAAGTAAATTACACGTCTTCCATACCAGGAAGTAAGTACACATTTTCCATCTATAGACAATAGTTAAAATAAGAACATTTTATATAAATTGACTAAGAAAATGTGTAATAAAAGTAGTGAATAACTAAGTTTAGCCAGTTCAGTCGATGGTTTTTTCATTATTAGGAGTTGAGCTTATATACAGCTACTCCATCTATTCATAGGAGTTGAGTTTTTCCAGCTACTCCATCTCTTCATAGTAGTCTGGGAAGAATTAGATAAAGTAAAGGAGAAATCGAACAACGTGTTGGGGGGTTTTGGGGTGGCGGTGGTAACTACCAGCCTTGGGGTTGACCAATTTGGGCCGTGTGTAATATGAGTCGAGAGTCGAGATTCGAGAGTCGAGTTTCCAGAGTCGCGTTTCGAGAGTCGATGTACGAGAGCCGAGTTTTGGGATTCGATTATCGTGAGTCGATTATCGAGGGTCGATTATCGAGAGTCGAATCTCGAGGACCGAGCTTTGAAGATCGATATTCGAGAGTTGAGTTTCGAGAGTAGAGTTCTAGGGTTGACTTTCGAGAGTATAGTTTCGATGGCGATATTCGAGAGTCCCGATTCGAGAGTCGAGTTTCGAGAGTATCACTAAAAAGTAGGAAATAAAATATATTAAAAAAACTTTTAAATTAAATAACTTTTCTAAATAAAATGCACTAAAAAGTAAAAAATAATTTTTTTCCTTCTCAGCGATATAAACAAGAAAAGTTTAATGCAAAATAAGAAATCCTACAACTCAGATTAAATCTTCAAAGTTTGGGCATGAGTTGCAGTTAGGCAATTGTGATTTTAGTTATGGATGCCCAACTTTGTAAGATTTAATCTGAGTTCTAGCATTTATTATTTTGCATTAAACTTTTCTTGTTTATATCACTGAGAAAGAAAAAAAATATTTTTTACTTTTTAGTGCATTTTATTTACAAAAATTATTTATTTTAAAAGTTTTTTTTTAATATATTTTATTTTATTATTATTATTTGAAAAATTCGGAACTGCAACCAAGCCTTAAACACTTTATAGTGTAAGAAATTCTCTGAAGCGAATGTTTTCAAGAGAATCTTGGCGCCAGCATCAACATCAGATCCTTTTAAACAGAGGAAATTGCTATTCATTTTAAAGGAAAGCAATAAACACGCAGGCATCGGTTTACGACAAGGGACCGACAGGACAAGGTGATCAAGGTGATCAACATAAATGGATTTTGGAAAGGTACTCGTTCTTATCAAGAAAGGTAGGAAGGATAAAAAGCCGATATAGTTATCGTCGGACTATACAGCGAGATACACGAGTGTTTAACCAATAAGCAAAATAAAAAGTTAGAAATATTTTAATTTGTTTCATTCTTTTATACGAGAGAAAATTATAGTGCAGCGGTGAGATAGACCTACGAGTCTAACAAACAAATCTAAGTGCAGTGAAGACCGTTTTTATTTAAATTTTTGATTTTTTTCGTGGTTTGCAATGGGTGGCGATCGGAAAAGTAAAAAAAAAAGACGACGTAGCACAGAACGTAGTGAGCGATCGCGATCTAAACGCGGTAGACAACGGTCGTCATCAGTGGATACTAGAGTTCAACGGCTAGTATTGTTAGTCGAACGACTTATAAGCCATGAATCGAGCTCGAGTGTGCGGGATTCCGAAAAATTAGTTCGCTATGTAGTGAAAAGTGACTGTATTCCTGAATTTTGTCCAGGTGACCCAAATTTAACTGCAGTGAAGTGGATTGCCAAAATCGAGCAATTGGCAGCCATTAATGACTGGGACGAAAAGACTATAATATACCACATGCAAAATCGTCTGACTGGATTAGGGAAAACATGGTATAACAATCTATCATCCTATAATCTTTGCTGGACAGAATGGAAAACTCTGATTATTAAATCGTTTCCGGAACAACACGATTTTGCAACTACACTGAAGAAATTAGTGAGTCGCTGTAAATTACCATCGGAGACAATGGCAGAATATTATTTTTCAAAAATGAGCCTTATACAGGCTTGCAAAATAACAGGTAAAGATGCAGTGTCCTGTTTAATTGATGGATTGGTAAGCTCAACCTTAAAAACTGGTGCTAAGGCAGGAAGGTACAGCACCCCAGAAGAGCTATACAGCGAATATCTTTCCTCAATTTGCGATGATAGGCAATATGATAAGCATAAAATTCATGAATATCCTAAAGCCGATAAGCATGAAGCCAATTTACGAAAAAGTGATTATAAATACAAGGGGTATCAAGGTGTTAGTAGTAAAAGGGAACAACTAGGCCCCTTGTATGTTTTAATTGCAACGACCGTGGACATATTTCTACAAAGTGCCCTAAGCCACGAGTTGAGTGTAGAAAGTGTAATAGACTGGGGCATACAAGTGATAAGTGTTTAAAAGGGGATCAAGTAAAGAGTGCGCTTAAAGTGTCAAGTGATCTCTCCGATACAAAGCAGATTTATTTTGTTGACTGTTTCGTAAACAATAAACCAACGCAAGGATATATAGATACAGGGTGTTGCGCGGTTACAATTAGAAATAGTGATGCGGTACTATTAGGTATTAAGCATGATCCCTGCACTTTAACGATCAGAGGATTTGGTGGTGGCTGTTCGGATGTGCTAGGAAAATGCAAGGTTCATCCTAAAGTTGACCTAGCAGATGATAATGTGGATATGCTGGTGGTACCGGATTCAGTACAAAATGTGCCAATACTGATTGGCCAACCTTTTATAAATTCGGAAAAAGTGACAATGATAGTGAATAAAAATGAAGTTCGGTTATTCAATAAAGAAATTGTGTCTCTTTCTCAAATAGACGTTTTACCTCCCCGGAAAATAGCCCTTTGGGCAAAAGATACTACAGTAATTCCACCAAACCATGCCGGTTTTGTAGAAGTATATAATAAAGAGGACATTATTGATGATATTTATGTTGAATTGCAACAACGACTTGTACCCAATAATGAACATTGGATACCAAGATGTGTAATAAGTGCAACTAACGGTGCTACCTTAATTTTTAATGTGTCAAGTTTACCGCTTCAAATCAAAGCTAACCAATTACTTGTGCGAGGAGAATCTGTTACTGCTGATAAGGAGAGAAATTTCATTCAGGCGATGCCGACAAATGTGAGTAAGTTAGTTCCATTTACTTTAAAGGACATTGAAAATCGAATAGATTCATCTCTTGGAGATGTTACCAGATATAAGTTGCTAGATATTTTAAACAAATATAGAAGCTGTTTTGCGGAGTCATTGAAGGAATTAGGAAAAACCGAAATTTCAGAAATGTCTATTGTCTTGGAAAAAGGAAAGAACGTTGCTTACAAACCGTATCGGATGTCATTTCACGAACGATCTGAACTACGTAGCATAGTAGATGAGTTATTGGAGAACAAAATTATACAAGAGTCAAATTCCGCGTTTTCTAGCCCCGTTTTACTAGTCAAGAAAAAAAATGGTGAATTTAGAATGTGCATTGATTTTCGGGCTCTTAACTCTGTTACCGTTAAAGATAGATATCCAATGCCACGGATCGATGATCAAATTGATCGTTTAAGAAACTGCTCATATTTTACAAGCTTAGATCTCGCAAGTGGATATTATCAGATACCCTTAGAGAAAGACTCGGTTCACAAAACAGCCTTCATAACACCTGACGGACATTATGAATTTCTTCGTATGCCATTTGGGTTAGTTAATGCGCCAGCCGTTTTTCAAAGCACCATCAACACAGTACTGGGACCTCTTCGTTTTACAACCGCAATGGCTTACATGGACGACATATTATTACCATGGATAGGAATTGAAGAAGGTTTCAATTCTTTGGAGGCTGTTCTTAAATCACTACAGTCTGCAGGACTTACGTTACGACTGAATAAATGCAATTTTCTAAAAAAAAAGGTAGACTATCTAGGATATGAAATTAGTCTCCAAAGTATTCAACCTGGGGAAAGTAAAATTAAATCTGTAAGTGAATTTCAAATTCCCCAAAATATTCATGAAGTCCGTCAATTCCTGGGACTCACAAGCTATTTCCGACGGTTTATTCAAAGTTTCGCTATAATTGCTAGACCCCTAAATAATTTGTTAAAGAAGGACGTTAAATTCGAATGGAATGAAGAGCATAGGTCTGCATTCAACACGTTAAAGGAGAAATTAATACAACGACCAGTTTTGGCTTTATATGATCACACCGCGGAGACAGAATTGCATACGGATGCTTCGAAGTGGGGAATTGCAGGTATACTCCTACAGAGACAAAGCAATAGCAATTATAAGCCAATTGCATACTACAGTAGAACAACGACAAAGGAAGAGCAGCGATATCACTCGTATGAATTGGAGACATTGGCTGTCGTCTGTGCATTAAAGCAATTTCGCGTGTATCTCCTCGGATTGAATTTCAAAGTATTAACTGACTGCAACGCATTGCGGTCGGCTTTCACAAAAAAAGATTTAGTGCCGCGAATAGGACGTTGGTGGTTATCAACACAAGAGTTTAAGTTCACAGTAGAATATCGTGCTGGTTGCAAAATGGCCCATGTAGATGCTCTCAGCAGAAACGCCATTACCGGGGAAGAAGAAGATGATGAACTCGAACAGATGATAGTAAATATAGCTACCGAAGACTGGATTTTAACTTCTCAATTGAAAGATGATCGCTGCAGATATTTAATAGAAACTCTTTCAAGAAAACCAAAAGATGCTGAAGAAATGAGAATCCACGATGACTATGTACTAAGCAATAGTCGCTTATACAGGAAAACAACAAAAGGACGAAGGTGGGTAGTTCCGAAAACTTCAAGAAGAGAGATTGTGATGAGCCATCACGACCACGCAGGACATCTTTCAAATATAAAAACATTAGATCTAGTACAAAAGAAGTACTGGTTTCCATCTATGAGAAGATATATCAGCCGATACGTAGCATGTTGCTTGGCATGTATGTATAACAAAGTACCGGCAGGTAAACAAAGTGGTGAACTAAACCCAATCGAAAAGGGGTCTGTCCCTTTTGATACGATACATGTAGATCACTTAGGCCCGTTTGTAAAAAGCAATAAAAGAAATACATACTTATTGGTGATAATTGATGGCTATACAAAATTTATATTCTTAAAGGCAGTACCAAATACAAAGGTAGAGCCGGTGACGAAAATCTTTGAGGAAATAATTGCATTATTTGGAATCCCAAGAAGAATAATATGCGATCGCGGAAGTTGTTTTACGAGTACAAAGTTCACGGAATTTTGCCAGTCAAAGGGAATTAAACGTGTTCTCAACGCGACAGCTACTCCTAGAGCTAACGGCCAGGCCGAAAGGTACAATAGGACAATCCTGTCAGCATTAGCCTCATCCACCGAAAATGAAACGAAGTGGGACCAAACGATCAAGTCAATACAATGGGGTCTCAATAGCAGTGTCAGCAGTACTACCAAGAAGGCACCATATGAATTGTTATTGGGGTACATTCCACGCAACTCAATTGACTCCTACCTATCCACTGAGGTATGCGAGGATGATTACGACAATAACATAATGGACACCCGAGATGCAGCTAGTGAAGAAACGAAAAAGATGCAGCAAAAACAGAAGTTATATTACGATAAAAAAAGATCTAAGACTAAAATATTTAAAGAAGGCCAATATGTTGTTATAAGGAGACCAAAAGGCACCAATGACGGAAACAGCAGGAAATTGATGCCGAGATATAGCGGACCATATGAAGTGTTGCACGTGCTAGATAATGATAGGTATGTCATTAAAGATATAAATGGGGCGAAACGTTCACAAAAACCCTACACAGGGGTATGTGCCTCGGAGAAGATGAAATTATTTGATACTCAGGCCAGTAGTGAAAGTGACTCTGAAGTAGGAGAGTAGATGAGTTGATCGAGAATAGTGCAACGTGCACACTAAAGTAGAGTTATCGAGTGCAACGTGCACTAAGGTTAAGGAGACTTGTGCAATGTGTACAAACTACTGGTAGAAACGCCAAGAGCAACGTGGCTCGTAAGTTATAGTGCGAAGTGTACAAACGAAAAAGGCAAAGAGTGCAACGTGCACAAACAAACTAATGTAAAATTAATGTAATATACGGTCAAAAGAGCAACGTGCAATATGAAACAAGTAAGAAATGATTTAACGTAAATTATCAATCGCTGTTATTAAACACACAAACACTGAACTGTATAAATTTGTAACGTACACAAACAAACTGCGACGTGCAGATGTAGTAGGAGGATTACCAGCATTATGAGCATGACGACAGAGTTCCATGAGGACATGGAACTAAGTAGCAGGGCCGAACTGTAAGAAATTCTCTGAAGCGCCAGCATCAAATTCAGATCCTTTTAAACAGAGGAAATTGCTATTCATTTTAAAGGAAAGCAATAAACACGCAGGCATCGGTTTACGACAAGGGACCGACAGGACAAGGTGATCAAGGTGATCAACATAAATGGATTTTGGAAAGGTACTCGTTCTTATCAAGAAAGGTAGGAAGGATAAAAAGGCGATTTAGTTATCGTCGGACTATACAGCGAGATACACGAGTGTTTAACCAATAAGCAAAATAAAAAGTTAGAAATATTTCAATTTGTTTCATTCTTTTATACGAGAGAAAATTATAATAGGATCGCTTTAACTCGTTCTTGGATAGTGACGATTGGTGCAGGCGAGCCGGGCCTTTAACACCAGCACTGAAAAATTAATCCATATATAGTAGACGACCTGTCGGTTGTGAATGGAATTCCAAATATGTATGGGCTTCGGTTATGATAAACAAAAAGCGCAGATATTTAAGATAGGCATATACCATTTACATGAATACCTCTATATAGGAGCGTAAATTTGGTATCCTCCGAGTGTTATACAGAAGTTCTGCAGGTTTGCTGGTATTCGGTCAATATCATACATACAGTTTTGCAGGTGACTGAAGGTATGATACCAGGATTTACTATCAAGAACTCCTCCTCGTAGTGCCTCCTTTGCCAAGTTTGTTTCCTGAAAGACTCAACAGTTGTATTTTCACGTAACGACTGCCGAGGTAGTTACAGAATTTTTTTTTTAGCAGTATTTCCAGTGCCGGAGCTATGTGCATTATATTAGTGGTAATTAGGCAGGCCAGAATCACTTTATGCTGCTCAATTTGGCCTTGACCATATTCAGCCTGACCTTGCGTTACCATGTAATCGTATAATATGTTTATACATCTTATGTCAGCCGTATAGATCCAGTACCAATATCATATCACGCATGGTAGGCTCTGATCCAGGTACATAATAATTTTCGAGTTTTCTCCGTGATGTAATGCAGCATCCAGTATAACTTAGAATGTAGAATGAAGTTTAGATATTTCGCTTAGTGTCGTTAGATATACATTCTACTATACTATCTATCAGTCTGCTAAAAGACACCAGGGCTGTCTTGTCCCATGTCTGCTTAAGGAGCAGTCCGTGATTATGAACAAGACGTCGTCAGCGTAGCATTTTGCCCAAAGTTTTATGTTGAGGTGGGTCACAAGCTTGTTTACCACTACGCACTAAAGGTATATAAAACGCCATTAAGCCAGGTGAGAATCGTCGTACCACATAAATTCTTGGAACATTGGAATGTACCGATGGGAGCTCAAACCGACCAATTAACAAATGAGCCGATTTGTTGTCTATTAATTAAATTAAATTACAATATTTGTGTATGATAATTCTGCCACCTGACAAAAACTCTCTTACTATTTAGCATTCACACGATTTGGAGCTGAAATTTTTTTTAAATCCTTACCTTCAATACTTTGTTATAAGTAAAGTAGGGTGTAATCTGTAATAGCGTAATGTTATTTCTACGCTATATACGATTTTGAAAAGCTAAATCCCATAATCGGCGTCTTGTTGTTAGTTACATCATTGTTGTTTGTACAAGGTAACCCCTTGTTATTTAACAATACTGTATTTTCAGCACGTGCTTAACGGAACAGTTGCTGTAGAACCGTTCACAAGCTACATGTGATAATATTGTCTTTGGGGGATTATGTCAGCGGTATGTTCAAATCAGAATGAGCATAAATAGATTTACGTTTCGATTTAATAAGAAATTCATGTGAACGTTAGATTAAGCACTCTAATTTACAACTACGTATATACATTGAATTTAGAAAAATCTTCAAATTTATGATATTCACGTACTATTTGAATTAAAAAATTTAAGCAAACAAAGGATAATTTTCAGATATTTTCCCTCTGACCCGATTTGGAAAGTATAAGAATATATGTCTTGAATTTATCCTGTATAAGGCACTTTAATTTGCTATTGAACTCAAAAAATGTCATTAAATGTGAAAAAAGTGAACCAAAGCCCAAAATTCAGGTCAAGAGAACAAATAAATGAAATAAAGACCAAAATATTGATAATGATGTGTGTAAAGTAAGAACGCGTCCTTCATTTTCTGAAATGATTTTTGGGCATTATTTCATCAGGATCAATTTCGTTTCTTGGGCTTTATTTCATTTACGAATTTTGGATTTTATATCATTATGAAATAACGGCCCAAACCGATAAGTGAAATAAAACCCAAAAGTGTGAAGTAACACCCAAAATTTTGGACATTATTTCACATTTGACACGTTAACATTTATATGTAATTTTTGGGTCTTATTCCCATTATCACTTTTGGGCGTTATTTCCCTGAGCCCGTAACCTGTATTCAGGTGAGATTTTCACTTGTTGATTTTCGCGGAAAATCATCACAGGAAGTTGTTTTTGTGTTAGAAATCCATTCAATAACTAATGAGCTTCGGTTTTATCGCTTAAAAAATCTCAATTTTTGGAGTAAATTGTTTTCCCTTATGACAACTGTCAAAGGTGAAAATTTATGTGTAATTTTCCTCGAAATTGTTCGCGGAAAAGTGTTTTGTTATAATTAATGTGTTCTGTAATCATCTTTCAATAGTTAGTGCAAATTTCAAGTGATGAAAATTGAAATTTAACTAATTATTACCAAATATCTATTTCCCATAATGTTGTTGTTAGTTTTTGCATGCACTTTGTTTATGTTCATTTGATGGGGAAATTTGGAAAATTTTATGCTTTTCAGTGTAAATTGGTTAAGATATCTTGCTCTCTAAGTAATTCATTCTTTTGTTCATGTAATTAATTCATATTTTCTTTTCAGTTTAGCTAATTTTATATGTACGTAGGTATCTGGTCAGCGTGGGAGGATCCTGTATGCCAGTCGATTTCCCTGGCTTATACTTAAGTTAAGTATTTTAAATTAATTTTATGTTTATTAAATCCTTTTGTTTTTCGTTCAGATTCATTCATCGTTGAACAACTGTAATTATGGTTGCCTTGAAAGTTTTTGTAAAATGCGCCATACTCCCAATTAACTCCTTTGTGGGAAATGATGAATACATATATCACCTGTACAAACAAAACTTCCTATACTGATTCACTACAGTTGTTGTTCTGTCTTCATAGTTCAGCATTACTACGGAAAAATTTATATTTACATATGCATGATATCAACACATAAATGCTTCACCTCAAAGGTATCAAAAAATTTTTCATTCAGAATCTTGAACTTATATATGTATGTCAAGCTTTATAATCACGGTTTTGCAACCCACATTCAATAGTAAATACAATTACAGCCATGAAGTCATTACTTGTATTCCCACTAGGCTATGAAATAGATGAAAAGAGTAGTAAACTATAATATTTCCAAAATAATACATAAATTATATGTAGTATGTCTACTAGGGCACCTTGATAATCAAAATGAAAAAGAAATTAAACGAAATCGAATAACATCCCAAGAGAGAGTTTCAAAAAAGTCGAACAGCAATATACTAGATGAAGTGGAAATCACTCTAGGAGCCCGACGCCAGTGCTGAGTACTAATTAGTCAATAGATCACTTCAGACACCGGAAGCATTGTACAATTTGTTCACTCAGTAATGTCCAGCAGCTGTCCTTCTTTATCTCTTCGTCGTTCCACAAAAATATTCGAATTACCACAAATTAATTGAAGGAAAGGAAAGGAAATTCCAGACACAGTTGGGGACTCATTGCTACTTATGGGTCCTATGGGATACGAACAAAAGATCTCATAAATAAATTTTATGCCTATCCCAAAAAAACGTTTATTAATTTTTGTCTGCCACCATAAAAATTATAATAGCCGACAGCTCTGTAATCCAAGACTATGTTACGAGTATATCTCTCCGCTGAATATGATATTTACTCATTGTCTGAAAATGCTTACTGTTTCATAGGAAATTGTGAGTTATTTATGAATATCGTAGGCAATGAATAATTTTATGATTCCTTTAGGATTCCTAATGAGAATACTACAGCGCTGAAGATGGGGGTACTGACAAGCTCTTCTCGTATATTTTACAGCAGGAGAGAAAAAGTTCTACACATGAATAACATTGTCATAGAGTAGTTCTCCTCGTGCTTTAAACAAACTGTTCAGGCAAAACCAAATGTTGATTGACAGCGTCACACAGCAATGACATTTGTTCTTTGTTGATTTTTTTTTTTGTTTTCGATAAGAGATAATGCCTGTTATTTTTATGTCATTTTAATATTTTCCTGCTCTTGTTTCTGTTCCATTACGTATCTGATAATTACCAGAATTTTGTGAGTTAAACCTAATTTCTATGATCTTATGATCTCAGTTGTAGTTAGTCGTGTAATGAAATACACAATAAAGTCACTCATTGATAATACATATTTCTTTCATTTAAACTTCAACCAAAGATCAGTGGTCTACGATAATTTGGTTGCGCAGATTACACATATTACTACCAACAGCTGATTAGTTGTAGAGGTGATATGCTACTTAAAATGGCATTAAGTTTCAATATACAATTCATTCGTCGCATGCCTACGTGCCTTATGCCTATGACGTCTAAACTAATCCTAGAGTGAACCGACGCAGCATCTTGGAAGACGTAAATTGCTATAGTCCTCCTATCTCATTAATATTAGATATTGTGTTTAATATCCAGATATTTTTGGTTCCTAGAGTGGATTGTAAACGTATATCCTTTAGGCCGCTTACACATCGAAAACCGTAAACGAACGAATAAATAGTTCCATATAGAAAATTCGTTTATGCTTACATATCAAAAACGAATGAATAAAAGTTGCGTTTTGTTTTTATCAAATGTAAATAAACCGAAATGAGGTTATGTAAGACCGAAAAGGATATTCGTTCGTGTGTGGAACGTAGTATGGAACGAGAACATAACTTGACAGTTCGGAACGAAAATTTGTTTCTCGTACGAATAAACATAAAAATATATTTTTAATTGAAATAAAGCTATAAATATGAATATTTTTTTATTGAAACTATAATTAGAAGAAATATCCAATATTTTATTACATGTATTGCGGCAAATTTCTGTTAGTTTAGGACAAAATTTGTGTTTTTCGTGTTCGTTTTTCAATGTGCAAACTACCTTAGTCTTATCATAGCCTAGATGAAGAAATGGGTATAATAAATTTGTCATTCCGTTTTTAACGCATAGAAAAATGCTACTGGGTCATTCCATGTCAAATAGGCAACAGGTGTGACATGATCACCACCAATTTTGTTCAAATTTCACATACTTGGGAGGGTTTGTGAAAACAAAAACACAAATTAAAAATGTTCCTTCTACAGTGCGTGTTTCGCGAGTTATGGCATTTTCAAAATTTCGAAAAAATGCTGTCATGGTCTTTTTAATAATTCATATATATATTTCCATTTATGCTAGCTCAGTGAAATATGGCTCATTTGAAAGATAGGATATGAATCTATCTAAGAAAAATAAAATCTTAAAAATGTACGCGAAAAGAGACATTAGGGATAAGTATTTTATCCATTATCCTTGAATATCCTGGAAGACATACTTTTGATTTTGTTCATTTTTCTTTATATTTTATACCTTCCATTATCCACTAAAACATATTAAAATTTTAACTGGGGATCTCAACGGGATCAAGGAGTAAAAACTCGAGAAAGCTTCACCAGAATACATCTACATACTTATAACTACTTACAAATAAAAAAAAAAACTTGTTTATTACAGAGTGTGCCGTATGTGGTCTTGCATCTGAAGGCTATGTATAATATGCCATGTTTAGACAAGCAAAATATTGCATGGGAGGTGGGGGAAAATCCTTACGATTTTCGAAATAACGGGATTTAAAAATTGTGGTATGTTTTTATATATCACCCTGTAACTTCTTCACGTTGCAGCCTATGACGATGATTTAAAATTTTGTGAATTCACAATGATTGGACCTCTCGAATGGTGTACAAATTTTACCCCTCCTCTTCTCCATTTTGAAGTCAATTAATTTAAAATTTCGGATATTTAACTCGTTTTTTTTCTACTAATATAATTATCAAAAAACTCGTCATCAATACCAATTTTTCATATGGGATTTAAGACTCCCAAAAGCTTCCATTTAAAACGACCTATCACACTCTGTACATAAAACGTAGCACTTTCTGCGTTGTTTGCCCTTTTTTTAAGCTCATCACAGACTGGCCCAAAAACTCATTCCCAAAAGATAATTGCCTACTTTCTGACATTTATTGGATTTTTTCGTTTGGTGTGCTTAAAAAAAAGTGCAAAACACGCAGAAAGGTCTACGTTTTAGGTACAAAGTGTGATAAGTCGTTTTAAAGGGAAACTTTTGGGCTTCTTAAATCCCATATGAAAAATTGGTGTTAATGACGTGCTTTTTGATAAATATACTAGTTAAAAAAACTCAGTTAGAAATCCCAACTTTTAAATTAGTTGAACGATAACTTCAAAACGGAGAAGAGGAGGTGTAAAATTTGTACACAATTGAAGAGGTCCAACGATTGTCAATCTACAAAATTTTAAATCATCATTATTGGCTGTACCATTAAGAAGTTACAGGGTGATATATAAAAATATACCCAAAATTCCGTTATCTCGAAAACCTTAAGCATTTTCCTTTCCACCACCTCCCACACAATTTTTTGCTTGTGTAAGTATGGCGTACTATACATAGCCTTCACATGCAAGACCACATACGGGACACTCTGTAATAAATAATTTTTTTTTATTAGTAAGTAGTTATAAATGTATTTTGGTGAAGCTTTCTTGAGTTTTTACGTTTTACTCGTTAATGTCTTGAGATCCCAAGTTATTGCATCATTATTGCGAAATTTTGAAAATACCATAACTCGCGAAATACGCACTGTAGAAGGAAAGATATGCAAAATTTCACAAAAATTGGTAATGGTCATGTAACACTTTTCGTGATTTTTTGTCGATTTGTTATGGAATGACCCCACTATAAAACAAAATGGATTGAACACCCACGCATAATATTAAAAGTTATTTTGATTTTTGCTTGTCCATCTGTCTGTACGTACATCTGCCTGTCTGTCCGTCATCACAATAACTCGATAACGCGTTCATTTACAGAGCTAAAATTTTACATTTTTTGTAAAGTAAACATAAATTCGAAAATAGGAACACTCGAGCGAGTCCTTATTGGGTTGGCATACGAAAATTTCATTTTCACTTTGTATTTGGAAACTGCCTGAGAACGCGTCGACCTGGAAAGCTCAAATTTTATACAGGGCGTTTTCTTAAAAATAGTAAATATATTTTCAAAAATGGACTTAATCGGACAGCTCCTTTTTGGTGTTGCAGTATAAAAATTTAGGTTTTTTACGTATACTGTCAGTCCTTACCGTTTTATTGTACCGACAATTTGAATCAATACATTTTAGACGGACTTAGACAAAACCCTCGAGAATACTTCCCAAGCCATGAAACAGAAATCTATATGTGTGCGTTGGAAGTCCGTTCTCTAAAATATTGTATATTCATAGTTATGGAAAAGTCCCAAACCTTGACTTTATGTATGCTATATAGTCTAAACTACTATCCATATAGGAAAATAGCCTTCTAGTAACTTACAGCTTTGTTCCTTACCTTTGGAAAGGCTGCATTTATTATATACCTTACTAAACAAAATAATAAAATAGTTTTGATTACAAAGTTACCTTATCATTTTACGCTCAATAGCCGAATAATAATTCCATGCGCATGTATATGCGCAGCCGGAATCCGAATCTGTAGGCCAGCTACATTCGATATCATCAGCCCATAACATGCCGTGTTGGCACAGCGGCATATACAATGATTACTCAGCTCAGAGTTTTTGTTTTAGGAATCGGAGTCATGTGGTTCAGATAAATTTTTTTAAATAATTTTGTTAGGAAGGGTATAAAAATTTTATTTCATTCCGAAAGATAAGAAAGCAAACGTAAGATTACCAGAATATCATTTTTCTGTATGAATATTAGTTTAGCGTGGAGGAGCACAAGTTAAGCGCTTCTCTAGCCACCATTTGGCAGCGCTTTAGAAGTTTATTTACTGATCTATCATGAAAAATAAGGAAAGGCTTAAGTAAGTAACTCAAGTCCTTCTAGAACCATCGCTTGGAAGTTCTATAGAAGATAATTTGATGAGCTCCAGCAGATTGAAGTGCAATAAGAGGTGATCTCATCTAATGTTCAACGAATCTAAACTGTGGATTTTTGCACTATTGTACGAAGTAACTCATCTCTCATTTTCCATGTGATGTAAAGAGTGGTTAGAAGTATGTAATTATGGTTAATGTAAGTCAGAAGAAAAGGGAGAATATTGGCTGATTTAATCAACTTCATAATACCACCTCTTATGAGATTAAAGAAGAAGCACTGTGATAATTATCCAAAATGCTTATTAAAGCTTTCGAAAAGACACATTCAAATCACTTCTTCGGTCATCATTTAGTGCGCTCCTAGTCTTAGCGCGCTTTTTATGAGCAGCATTGAAGCGCTTGCCTCTGCGGACATCCCTATGGTAAAGAGCAATGAACTGGTATAGGGAAAAGAAGCACTAACGAGCTTCCACGGAAGCGCTTCAGGAGGGTTCTTAGAGCGCTCCCTTTCCCAGTGGGTTCAAGCCCAACTTTTGTCAGTTTAACATTAGAACATTGCAAATATTTTAGAATTTTATGACAGTGTTGGGGCTCTCATATGGTAGCGAGGGAGTCTCTTTTATAGCTTATGAAGTATTCTCTAGGGTTTTCATTGAGGACATCATCTTGTGAAACAATAAAGGAGTATCATGGCATCCTAAGGGCATATAGTAATCTGTTCTTAAAAAGATGCCGATGATTCAACAAGATCCATACAAAAATTAAAAAAATCACCTTTGAGATACCGAATTATGGAAAAAAAAGTCATCAGATGTTATCATCCTAGCGAAACCAAAAGTAAGCTTCATTTCCGGGGGTAGTGTCAGTATTCAAATAACGAGGCAAAGAGGTACGTCAGTGATCCTAGGAAACATAGTCAAAATTCGTAGCGGTGAAGCAAGGCTAATAGATAGCAGAGAAGCATATTTCTCGTTGGGTACTTAATTATCTCATAAACAAAGGCAAGCATAAAGGCCTCTAGTGGTACTCCTCTATTGGTGCTTCGGGAACCTACGAGTGATTTTCAGCAGGAAATGCAAACAGACTTGTTGCTTTTTGTTAGTAGAATTTACACAGTTATGTAACAGGTCACCCGTAGATGTCGGGATGGGAAGATTTTTCCAAAAAAACCTTTAGGAAGCGTAAAATTCAATGGGGCAGATACAACTTTAGGTATTGCTGTTAATCCGAGATTCTGCATCGGTATTTGTATTAACAACAGTAGAAGTTGGCTTCTCGCGAAATGGAGTTTTAATGGCCCTGTAGATATGAGGTCTTCATTTTAGTTTATTTCAAAGAGATTTTTATTGTTGCTAATAAAAGGGCGGTTGTTAACTGCTGTTTATGCTATGGAGGTTGTTTCTAGCAGTGCAAGAATAATTAAAGTGGAATTTTTCACATCTCTTTGGGAATTACATTGCAAGGTGTAGAGCATATTAAAGTTGCGGTGGCCTAGGAGATTCAAAGGATAATTATTAACCCATTTTATCTCAATGTTGCAATAACGCAACAAAATAAAATATAATAAATAAAATAACAAAATAAAAAATAAATGTATTTTTCCTTTGTCTTCTATGAACCCAATCATAACGGCAACTTATTTCCAATAAATAGACAAACCGCTAAATGATAAAAATAATGTTTGCCAGTTGATTCTTCCACTTTGTTGTGAACAGTAGTGTTGTATTTCTAAAAAAAAAAAAAACAAATTGTACGGAAAAGATCATGAGCATTCCTGGAAAATACTACTGGTAAGGGCGCATTTATGAAATTTTTATACCGTGGAGCATTGTTGTGTGTCTACAATCCTCTGCAGATAACTTGGAAATGTCTGTTTTGTAATAAGTGAAGTTTTGACTACCTTTATATTACTGTTAAAAGCAATGTAGCGATAAAGCATCAGTGGGAATGGAGCTGCCTTGCTTCTATTTATTATTATTATTTTTATATCGCAAAAATCTTTATCATTGGCGGAAATATTGGATGCTATTGGGTCAAGTGAAATAAGTGCGGGCGAAATTATAATTACACTAGCTATGATTTCAACGCTGATACTGATGAGGACTTCAAGGATTACAACGATCTAAGCAGGCTAAGTGGGCGCTAGCTATCAGCTTCAACAACGCAACTATTATCAAAAAAGACGACTTTGGTATTGATGTTGGACTTGACACCGGCGATGACTTGCAGTTCAACACCGGAGGAGAGATATTCCACAGCGACATGTGAACAAAAGCTATAATAAATATATGGATGGAGTGGATCGGCTGGATATTCATGACTCGAATTATCACATAGGAATAAGAGTTAATAAGAGGTATTGTTATGTGGGCTCTTGATGTAGCAGTAGTCAACGCTAGGATATTAGCCAAAAAATATGGCATTATGTTGGATGCCTTAGAGTTTCGATGATGTCTTGTTGAGGAACTATTTGAAAAGTATGCGACTCGCCATTTTGAACTGGATGCCCTTCCAGGAAAAAAAAATTTCTTCCAATTGGCCCATAATATTATTAACAGAATATACCAAAGTTCATTGCAATAAACATCAAAACGTTTGAGTTTCTGTAAAGTTCTCCTAATGATAAATGTTTTGAGACTTACATGCCCAGCTAAAATAAGAATTTAGTCTTTATATAAGTATGTTTTATTTTTTATAAAAATGATCCTTTATTACATCTTTCGTTGTAAAAACTTTGTTAATTTAATTAAATAAATAAATAAAATTAGTTATGCTCCTAAACTCCCAGTGTTGCGTTGTTGCGTTACTCTGCTATTGACAAATAAAAAAAATAAAAAAATTAAAGCTTTATAATAATAGCTGATCAAGCAAAATTGAGAAATAAAAAAATCGGAATGTAATGGGTTAATGTCGTTGGGTTGGTAAATTATAACAGAATCTCCATTACGTGGTTTTCTCGATATCTTTCAAGAGGAATAGTGGAGTGTGGTGGTATACATAATATATTTGTTAAAAAAAAAAACTTGTAGGGTTATAGTCGAGGGTCATTGAGAAGACATAGTCGACGCATAACATTCCTTGTAGTTATATTTTTTACTATATACAAAACAAATACTTTAAAAAGAAACAGTTCACAGCAAGGTATGCGTAGAATACTGATACGCCTAAAATCACTTATTAGTGCACCTCTCTTTAGCAAGGTCTCTCATTTAAAGCTCCGCAACACATAAAGGGTTTTCCAATAAGAGGTGTTATTTTAATTAGCCCGCTATTTCGGTAGATGTCACTTTTGGAGCTGTCATTTTTTCACATTCGACAAGTAATAATATATGAAATATAATAATAAAAATGGAACTATCCACGATTCAACAACACATTGTAATTATTAAAATTCACTATAAAAATGGTGAAATTGTGGCAGAGACAGTTCGTAAAACTCGAACATTTTTGGGTCGTCGTGAAGCACCTTGTCGGACCGCAATACAGAAATCGGTAGAAAAATTCGAGCTGTCGGGACAAGTTAGTGATGTGAAGAATAAAACCCGTGCACATCGCTCAAGAACAGCCGAGAATATTGCCGCTGTAGCCGAAAGTGTTGAAGAAAATCCAGGTTTGTCCATTCCTCGTCGTCATTACATCGTTAACACAAGAACTCAAGCCGGCCGATCATCAACAACGTCGAGTCTTTGCTGATTGGGTCCTTGAAATGCATGAAAATAATCCGGAATTCCATCGAAAACTCATCTTGAGTGATGAGGCCCATTTCCACCTCGATGGCTTCTTCAACAAGCAAAATTACCGCATCTGGGGCTCGGAAAACCCAAGAGTTATTGTTGAAAAGCCGCTCTATCCTCAACTTTTGACTGTTTGGTGCGGTTTATGGTCCCGCGGGATCATTGGACCTTACTTTTTCGAAAATGAGGCTGGAGCAACAGTTACGGTGAATGGACTGCGTTATCGACAGATGATTAATGATTTTTTATGGCCGGAATTGGATGGTATTGATCTGGGCAACGTTTACTTTCAACAAGACGGCGCTACGTGCCATACAAGCAACGAAACCATTGATCTTTTACGGGAAAAGTTTCCGGACCGTGTTATCTCTCGAAGAGGTGATCACAATTGGACATCGAGATCTTGTGACTTAACACCTTGCGACTTCTTCCTTTGGGGCCACGTGAAAGACAAGGTCTACGCCAACAGCCCAGCGTCGATTCAAGACCTCAAAGATGGAATCCGTGAGGCTATCGAGGACATTGGGCAGCCACTTTGCGATTTGGTTATGAAAAATTTCATGAAAAGGATATGGTCCTGTAGGCGTGGTCGTGGTGGTCATTTGGCTGATGTTATTTTCCATTACTAACGGCATACCTTCCTCTTTATAATGAAATAAAGATCTGACCATTTATCTCAAAAAATGGCATTTTTCTTTGAATATCAAAATAACACCTCTTATTAGAAAACCCTTACATTAAGAAGTACATTTTCAGATATATGTAAGTACATGTATGTTTTATATAATCGCATAAGTCATAATCGTATAAGTCGTGAATGTCTTTTTGAATTAGTTAGATTTAGGGACTTATAATTTTGGAATTCTGAATTAGATATACATATTACTGATGCACTGAAGTGCCTATTATTGTTCGCTTTTTAACTTGGATACATTTACTTTTTAGTAAAGATTTGTCAAGAATCTCCTACAGAATAGAATGAATTTGTTAGATTTACTTATCCAACGTAAGGCTTTTTCGGTACCCTTAAAAGGAATTATCTAATAAAATCACGTTAACGGTTCATAGGTGTAATTTTACCCCAGTAAATGGTTTTTATTTTATAAATTTAATATAGACATGTTAATGAGATTAAATATATTATAAGAATTACATATTTCATGATAATTAAAAATTTATTTATTACAGTTATTGGCATACATATTTACAGGAAAAACCAGTGTTATCAGTAATTCAGTTTATTTTTATAATTATCAGAAATATCAATTTGCCTGAAATGATTTTTCATCCATGATACCTCTTAAGGGTTAATAAATTAGGTGCAATTATTGTTTTTAAATAGACACGACGGAGATATTGTATTAACAATGTATAATATGTATAAGAAATTTTACTGGGGATTCATTATATCGCTAACACATATTTTTCCCTACGGAAATGAAAACGAAATTGACTTTGTTGCATTCCGATCATTGTATATGAATACACAAATCGGTAATTTAGATTCAATTTGTTGTTAGAATGAAATAATTTTCGGTAGTTAGTTATAACGAAAAAGATCTATGATGAAAGGAGAAGTATATAAAAGTTCACAATGTAACGTACGATAAAATAGGACAAGTTTATCCTTTCTATTTTATTCATATTGTAAGAGGTCTTCTTACAATTAATGGATAGATGTTTATTCAGAATTCGTAAGATTTCTGATATTAAAAAAATCCACAAAAGCTTGGGTTTTAACACCGACCTGAGGATGTCAACGTCGACCTTGGTTATCAACACCAATCTAAGGAAAAATGTACCAGAGGCCTAAATTGGAACAACCTCGAAGTGAAACGAGCCAGCCACCCAATAAATGATTTTTTTTATATAATAGTAACCTGTAACTTGGGTTATATAGACTAGTACTCGAAACATATTTCTTACAATAATAAACCCCTTTATAAAGCTTAAATTGAGGATTATATAAATGTTGCCGTGACTTGATTTAGGTAACGTTATATAAATAAAGATTGTATAAAATGAGTAACAAGGATATCCTGGTTACTTTAAAATAACTTCTTATATAATCTCGGGTGCTCTCGATTAATCTATTTTTGTCAAACCAGTGGTTACAGTAAAGTTTGAAGTACCTTTATAAACTTTGTTTAGAATGGTGATGATACGTCTCCACAACGCTTGGAATTTTCTCAGACTAATTTCTTGTAGTGATTAAAATGTTAGCGCAATTGAGATAGAAATTCAATATTTTTTTATATTGTATTTGTAGTTAATATTTTCCAATTTTAGAATAATTATTTTTGGGCATATACGTGGTGAAATTCAGTGGCAATTAAAACTTTACATATAAAAAATAGTAACCGCTCCAATAATGAACAATATTTAAGAATTTTAATTAAATATGACAAAATTTATTAATTCTTAAAAGTAGCACTACATAATTTAAAAATGTTAAATACCTAATACATTCTATTTGATTCATATAAAAATGAATACCGAAACCATATATCTGCAATTTAAAATATTGGCTTAACCCACATTTTCTTTTTTATCTGCAATGCAGACATGGAAAAATGGCTGCTTTTACTGAAATATATATATATAACCATTATAAAAATTCAATTACTTTTATATAAACTCTGATTCAATTATATAAACTGAATTACCCTTTACACAATTTCTAGAAATATTATATAAAGTAAAGGAACTATACCATGCTTTGGAAATGTGGCCTTATATACCTACTTTTTTGTCATAATATGTCACCTTTGGTAATGATGTATATTTTATAGTAACGAAAAACAGCCGTTATATGTCTTACATAACCTTTGGTTATATTGCTTTACCATTGCTAACGTTATATGCCTGAACGTAATGACGTAGTATCTGTATCATGTAATTATCATAATAGTTTTTGTTTTACGCGTCTCGTGTAGTGTAGTGAATAATTTTAGTGACAGAAAAAAGTAAAATGTGGAATAAAATCGTTCGGATGTAAGTCAAGAAAGACCTAGTTTGTGTAATCTGCCAACAGCTTGGGGAAAATAACGGCATATGCAATGGCATTTTAAAATCGAACTAAACAATTATCTGTTACGTCTGAGTCTTCGTTCCTTTGTACAACAAGGCTCCTATCATAATTTTGAACTTCTTCGAAATGTGACTTTTTTTCTAAACTTTGTCTGATCATTGGAACTACTAAATGTTTCCGATTTTGATAACAGGTAGCATCGTTACTAAAAAATAAATGAAAACAGTTTTATGCCTCCATTCGATACTAAGAGTCATTTGTTTTTATAACAATCACCGTAGCTACTAAAGGGTAACCTAAAAGTTTTACAATATTCTATAGTTGGTATGTCTATTACTGAAAGTTCTAAATTTTGATTTAAATCACTTACATTACAGAATGTTGTCGGATTATGTAAATTTAATCACGAATACCACAATAAAAGCTGATTACCAATTAGCTATATAATGTGACGATGAAAACAATTATTAGACTTTCTTATATATCTTCTAGTAATGGTTACTCCAACATATGTATATCGGTAACATTTCCATCACCAACTTATATACCCTTTAGTACACGATAACCATTAGTAAACTGAAAAAACTCTAATATATCCACGTCACCAATTGGTAATGTTATAAAAGTCTGATATATCCACTCAAATTCTTATATAATCGAGTGAGAATTGTATACCCCTTATAAAACAACCCATCACTTTCAGTCACCAAAATTGGATAAAATTGTTTCTTGAGTACACGAACATTCTTGCATAGTAATAACTTTATATATTAGTAACAAATAATTTGGAAATAATTTTCTACGAAACGGTACAAAAAAAAACTGAAATGCACTTTACTATGCTAAGTTATCCTTGCTATGCCAATTTATTATTGTCATGCGCGTTTGATACGCGTTGTTTGGTGCCATGCGCAAATCATGGGCTATATAAACCACAATCTGACTTGACCGGATCTCTTTTCCAGTTTGGCAGCACAACAATCCAGTTGATTTTCCTATGATTTCTTATTAATATAGTTTATATTAACAATTACACACTTTTATCTTTTTCTTGTTGTGGGTATAAACTCCAGTAAGAAAATTATTAACAAATACACTTTATTTCCGGAATCGACTCAGATAAGTTTCTCATTGTGGGTATTGACTGAAATAAGAATTTTGCTAATTTTACTCTTGATTCCCTGGGAATAACTCAAATTAGCAATAAAAACTTTGAACTCTTGTAACTAAAACATTAATTGCTTTTCCACCTTTAGTCACTGAATAATCTTGTTAACAAGGTAACTTAATTACTACAACTTTCAATTAAATCTGCTACTTCCTTCAGGTACCGTTAATCAAGCAAAACAAATTTAACAAATGGAGCATACCACCGAATCAGCTCCTCACTATATAACCATGTGAAAGCATATTTTTTCCAGTGACCAGCGCAATACATTGAAATTATAATCACAAAGTATCACTGCCGTCAGCTAGATGCCCCAATGGTGTGCATATGTAAACAAACAGTAAGCCCAGCGAAGTATTCCACTATGCGAAGTCAATTACTTAACCATGACTCAATGCTTAATTAAGAATGGCAGTGGATGCGACAGTTTCTAAGTAAACAAATTGTAATCACCAAGCATTTCACTGTGCGAGGCAAAATTCTTAGTTATTGCCAACCGCATAATTACCTGTACACCAGCTGTTAGGTCGAGTCGTGATATCGCAATTGCACAAACTGAATATTGGGCTACGACACTAACCAGCACTTTATTTTGGGTATCAACTAAAATACAGTTTCTTATTGTAGATATCGGATGCATTGCCAGCGGTAAAAAAAGCGCTTTAAAAGTCCTTTTCAAGCGATTGTACGGAAGCACAAAGCGTTTAGATTGTGCTTCAGTTTCATATAAATTTTAACATTCCATGTCCGCAGAGGTAACCGCTTCCCTTTAGTTACATTTTAATTGCTATTAAAGCACATTGTGGGAAGCAAATTTGAAGTTCTGTACAATTATTGAAGCTAGACTGCCGGCTACAAGTATTTACCACCGTTGCTTTTAATTACAGAAAATTGAATGTTGACGTAACAGCCGCCGCTCTGTAACAGGACACTTCATAATTTCATTTGAAGACTTATCACATTTTTACTTTTCTATCAAGAAATGCTTCAGTGATCTATAAAAGCAAATGAACTGCTATGAAATACTCCTCCGAACGTAGTGGTATGTACTGCGTCAACACGAAAAGACTTTCATGATCACGTTCGCATTAAACTTGCTAGAATTTTAGAAATTACTTACTTCCAAATTACTTCAGATTGCCTCCAGAGAGGCACTTTTTTTGGAACAAATCAATAATCATGCCAACATCACTTTATTGCTGGTATCATCTGGAATAACCATTTATTTTGGGTATCGACTAAAACAAGAAAATTGGAAGAAAATTTGATCAAATGCCCAATATTGAGCTGGTGAGTACATTGTCAATTGTTATAAGATTAGTTCTATCAATAATTATTAACTTTTTTATTTCTATCAATGAGTTAAATTTACTTTAGTTTTACAATTTTAGCATTTATTGAACACTGGGTCTAACTTTATAAATAATTTTTATATAATATAATCGTTAAACCAAAAAGAGACGACTATAGAAAAGTGATCCCACGATAAAGTAAGCGATTTCAGTTGTGTCAGTGGTCTATATTATACATGTCAGTGGTCATACTACAACAGAAATAAATCTCACAGAGAGAGTGTGCTGGTAATTTTTTTCGGGCACCAGTTAGATTTGACTGCTATTGTGATAGGTGTTCCTCATATTCCGTGTGTCTGTGTTGTATGTTTGCCATGGCTAACGAAAATTCAAATGTTACCTCCTCTCATACTAACCCTTTCTTTTCTTCAACCAGGGCCCTATTTCATAAAACTATTAGTTTGATACTAATAATTTCCAAGTTATTAGCTCTAATAAATTATGGACTAATATTATAGTGTTTCATAAAAATGTTCTCGAATACTAAAAATTCCCTTGCGATTGTCATGGGTATTATTGGTGCAACCTGAAATTATTATTGTAGATTTGCTGACTAATAACAATCAATCTACAGCAGCGATAATAATTATTAGTAACTATTTCGCTGGCAAATATTTGTTTCCAAGAACAGCAAAACTGTGAACAGACAATTAAACATTTGCATTACATTTTTACCGGTTTTGAATTCAAATTCTGCAGTTTTAAATTTTTAAGTGATAAGACTCAGAGAAAAAATTGTTTTGACTTAATTTTCATACAAAAACCTCTTGTCCAATTCGAAAATTCGATTGCAAGCATATTCAAAAGAAATGAAACTTGATGGTGTTGGTATTTCGTCGTCTATATAGTGTAGTATTCATTCCATTTAGCACTGCACTATTAATATTGTAGGTCGGATCCACAAACTAACATACAGTTAATGGAATTATTTTCGTAGCTATCAAAGAAATGATCTTCATTCGTCTATGGTGCATCAATGCCGATAAGGCTACCATAAATACAGCCAACAACGTTAGGCATGCGCTACAATAAATAAAATTTTCTACCAACATCGTTAATTGCGTCCGACCATTTTACTAACAGTGCAAAAACTTTGTCGTTAATTACACTAACCATGTCGTTGATTACGTGGCAAACGCTCGCTTTTGAAATACCGTGCATATCTGCTATTCCGTGGTACTGGCCACCGTTCTCTAAGCAGTGAAGGGCTATTACTAGCCTCTGCTTTGATGATAGAGCACAGTTTTGATTTTTTAGAGTTTCAAGATAGGGTCCAATTCGTCGCAACCAGTATTTAATACTTTTACTACACCAACACGGAATTTTTCATTAAATTCGTAGCTTGTTGTTAGTCCATAATTAATCCTCTGCTCTTCGTCAAACTCGTCATCACTTTCCGAATGCATTTTCAAACGATTGAAAATAAACAAAAATTATTGCGAAAATGTCACAGTTACAGCTAAAATTATAGTTTTTAATCCTTCACGAATGAACAAATTCGTCTGACTAAACACAGTTTTCTTATTGGGCTACTTTACCCACGTAATTGGATTAATAAAAAAATTGTTATTAGTTATCAATGCAAGACTAATAATTATTAGTACAAGAGCTTCTATGAAGCAGAATCTACATGCAGTATTAATTTCCCACTAATACTTATTTGCGGTGCATTATTATACTGTACGAAAAATATTTATGAAACTCAATGGAATAATAATTTCAAAAATATTGATAAATTTGCAAAAAATTATTAGACTAATAATTTTATTAAATAGGTCCCTGGTAGATAATTTTAACTCCTTTCTGCCGTCTGCTTTGTTTCCTCACTATAAAACGATCGCTAATTGTTTTCCTGATCACTAGGAAAATATTACATAGTAAAGATATGTATCATTTTTGCTTCGATTAGAATTTCATACTTTCTATCTACAGCGATGCAAAAACAATTTATCAGTCAGCTGCAAATATACACATACCTCCGGAAGTTGTAAGTGACTCTAATAATAGATGGTCCTCAAATCGTAAGAGTAATTTTATTTTTTACATATTTAGTTAACCAAAGAAAGCTTAAAATAGATCTGCCAAATATATATAATTTTTGACAGGGTTCGAAAGTGAAAAAACCTTTAAGGAATCTGCAGGAAAACTAAAAAACTGTTATGGGGAGTCAGCAACGTCGCATTGAATGATTCACTAGTAGATAACTGAATTTCGTTCTGGTCGTAAAAATACGAATGTCGCTGAGTACCCGTGATTGATAACAACTGACGAGATGGACAATGAAATTGACAACTGTATCGTGAAGATACTTGAGATAGGTTAGATGGTAAATGTCTCAGACGAAAATATTTTCATACCCTTCATAAACTTTGGGGCAGCAGGAAGCCAATATCGGAATCGCGGGACCACTTCTGTGTGAAAAACATGAATGCATCATTACATTCCCAAAAATGAAAACACTGTCAAGACAGTCGATTTATTCTGCCGAACGAATTCGAAAGAAGGCAATATGATCCCATCAACAAGTTAGGTCATAGGCACGATTCGCTTGGAACCATTGCCTTCAACTACTTGGAAACAGAAAACCGTTTACAGAAAAGTATCATGCATTTTTTTTATAAATTCCATATAAATTTTAACGTGTCAAATGTGAGTTAATTTCCAAATTTTTGGATGTTATTTCACACTTTTGGGTTTTATTTCACTTATTGGTTTGGGGCGTTATTTCATAATGATATAAAATCCAAAATTCGTAAGTGAAATAAAGCCCACGAAACAAAATTGACCTTAATGAAATAATGCTCAAAAAACCTTTCAGAAAATGGAGGAAATATTTTCGAACGATGTTAATGCAGTAAAGGTGGTTTCCCACGGAGCGTGGTTTAACGAGCCAAGCCAGCTCGTGCTCGCGCGGCGCGGCTCGTAAAATCACAGGCCGTGAGAAGCCTGCTACGAGCTCGCGCCAGCCCGCGCCGCGCGTACGCGTGTTGCCTTGAGTTAATTTACGGCGCGGTGCCTAGTTTTGAATGAACTGCTAATTTGAAATGCCGCGTGAAGATATCGCTTCTGCAGCCGCTTTTGTGCTATATACTAAAAAAAAAAAAAAAAAAAAAACAAAAAAAAAATAAGAATTGGCGCTGGTGGATGTCGTCATTCAATAAGAGCCGATAGAGGTAAGTCTTTAACAAGATGACAATAAAAATGAACTGATACGTTTTTTGTCTGATTCATGCTAAAATAATTAACGCATTTTAAATTTCAGATACAGTGGATCGGACATGTTGATTGATTTAGTTAAAGAACCAAGCAAAAAATTTGAAAAATTTTGTAGAATGTCTGAAGACGATTATGTATGTATATCTTCTAAATAAAATCGGCATACACATTAAAAAAAAATGATACGAACATGAGACAGTGTATTCCTATTCAAGAACGGTTTGCTATTGCTCTCAGATTTCTGGCATCCGGAGACAGCTACACAAGCCTTTCGTATCTTTTTAAAGTATCTATCCAAACGGTTTCAAGATGTGTCGAGGATGTTTGTAAAGCGTTAATACAAGAATTATCGGGATAAATAAAAGTTAGTAAATGATTGAAATATATTTATTAATCAACATTATAGAAGAAACTGAGCAGTCTACAGCAAATTTGCAACTTTCGATTCGTAAAATTGTTTCAATGACTTTTCTGAAGCTGATAACGTTTCTGAACCTTGTAATGATGATTGTTGTGAACGGTCAAAGATGTCTGGTGATGCTTGTGGAGAAGATGGTTGGAAACTTGGTGACGGATGTGGAGAAGGAGATGGTTGGAAACTTAGTGACCGATGTGGAGAATGAGATGGTTGGAAACTTGCTGACGGATGTGGAGAAGTAGATGGTTGGAAACTTGGTGACGGATGGGAATAGTTAAAGTTTTGCATGATTGGTAATGATTGTGAATATGGAGCTGGATGGTGGGAATTATATGTTGGGGACGATGGAACTGTTGGAAATTTTTGAAAATGATGCTGTATTAGTATTAAACTGAAGGCTGGTAGAAAACTGTTGAACAGGCGTTATTGGTAGCTGTGTTACAGATGGATTTTGTATTTGTGAATGCGAAGACTGCACCTGTGTTTCGTTTTGCTTTAGCTGAAAAATATATCGATCAATTTCAAGCATAGCAATTTCGCGCGTTTTATCTTGCGAGCCTTTCAATTTTTTGCATAATAAATCAGTATACAAGGAACATTCATCTTGCTCGGGTTTTTCGCTCATTTTCTTAAAATAATTATAAGCTTCTTCCAATCGTGTTTCTGTTTCATTTACAGCAGTCTTTTTTGGACGTTTTCGAAAAATTTTCGGCGTTTGAAATGTTACCGTTTTTTCATCTCCCTCGTCATCTTGTTTCGTTTCTTCGTTCTCAACATTGTCATCTTCTTCTGTTTCTTCTCTATCTTTCAAGTCCTGCGAATAATAAAAAGCTTAGCTTCTTATTTTCATTTTTATTTTTTTATTTTCAACTGTTTGTGTATTTCTTCCAGTTGCCTCGGAGGTCATCTGACTGGTTGAATTCAGCAATATTTGGAATTTCCCTCATTGCCTTGGAGCACTGGACGGAAAACATGTTTTAATACAAAGTCCTATTCACAGTGGCTCAGAGTTTATCAATAATCACAGCACTTTCAGCATTGTGCTTCTAGCTTTAGTTGACGCAGACTACAATTTTATTTTTGTGGATTGTGGGTGTCAAGGAAGAATAAGTGATGGTGGTGTGTACAGAAATAGTGTATTATACAAAAAAATTTGCGGTAATGAATTAGATTTTCCGCCAGCAGATTGCTTACCATTGAAAGAAATACCACTACCACATGTTTTTGTAGCAGACAGCACATTTTTTCTAAGCGAAAATTTGATGAAACCATATCCTGGAACTCATAACAAAGGATCAAGAGAGCGCGTATTTAATTATCGTCTTTCTCGAGCTCGAAGAATAGTTGAAAACGTTTTCGGTATTATGTCTGCTGTTTTTAGAATACTAAGAAAACTTTCGCTATTATACCCAGACAAGGTAAAAGACATTGTAATGACATGTGCTTTATTACACAACTTTCTAAAAAGATCTAAAAAGTCCAGTTCAATATACACTCCTGTTGGTACTTTCGATACTGAGACAGAAGATGGCGTCATTCAGCCCGGTTCATGGCGTAATGACAAAAAAGGAATTACTTCGCTGCAATCGCTGAAAAATCTACCAAGAAGATCACCTCTTTCTGCCAAAACTACAAGAGATCAATTTGCTGAATACTTTACAACGAATGGCGCCGTTACATGGCAAAATAATTATAAATAAATACACACTTTTATGTATACATGCATACCACACACCTCAATATATGCAACACACATACATTGTATTAATATAAAATATTAAAAAATAAATGTACTTACGTCAGAATTCTTCGTTTGTTTTGGACTGTATATAACATCTAAAAATTTCGACATGACATTATAAAACAGCCAATCAGGCTTGTAAATTTCGTCTGCACCACTGCCCGTCTTCATGGATTCTTTTATTTTGCTTCTTAATTTCCTAGAAGTTGCCATTAAGCTGTCCCTCTTCTTTCTTATTTCCTTAATGGATATGTTTCCGTCCTTCAATTTGTTTTTGATTCTGGTTCACGCACCGTGCTGATCGTTCTTGTTTTTGTGGTCTGCGCTTTTTGTATTCCACAAAACGGGTTCGTTCTCATATACACTTAAGAACTCAAAAATAAGTTCGTTCGTCCACTCCATATTCATTAAAAATATAAACGATATACGGCAACAGTACGAGAGTACGAACAAAATCGGAATGAAGAGTAATTGTCAAGCGCCGCCTCAAGCCACCTCGAGCCACCTCGCGCACGCTCGCGCCGCGCCTTTGAAGTGAAATGGATCGGGCGCGCCTGCACAGGCGAGTTCGCGCCACCTCGAGCCAGACCCTTCCCACGGCGCGTTGACTCGTGCTCGCGTGGCGCGGCGCGTGAAACTACGCGCTGTGGGAAGCCAGCTTAAGAATGCGTCGCGCAGTGCGTGCGGGAAGGGAGCGACGGAAATAGGCGCAGGGCGTCCTTGCATTGATATTTGATTTAAAGTAAGAACGTTCTTACTTTAAATCAAATATGAATGCTAAAGCGCGCCGCCCCAATGCGAGAAAGCGCCGTTACAACGCTCCTCCCCACCCTAGCGACGCGTTCTTACTTTACACACACAATTGTCAATATTTTGGGCTTTATTTCGTTTGCCTGTTGGCTCAATTAGGAAATAAGACCCAAACTTTTCGGGTCTTATTTCACTTATCACTTTCGGGCGTTATTTCGTTGGGCGTTATTTCCCGCAGCCCTTTTCTCCCAATCAACTGATTCGACATATTCTTTCGGCAGGTGCAGACAAAGATTGATAAAATACGGGTATACTGCCTGACTTCTTTGAATTATTTTGTGGTGCTCCACAAAAGTAGATACTAGAAGAACCACTACTGTTAACGATTCTCGATAGTTACTAGTATTACTGTCACTCAAGCTAAAAAGTTCTATATCTGCTTTTCAGTTAAGTATTAAACTGAGAAAAAACTTCCTTTCCGGAAGACAGTTAGCAGTTAACGGACAAGACCTCTTAATTCTTTTTTATAAGTTGCTATTCATGGGTCAATTTTTGGACCTTATCTGTTTAGTGTGTTACTAAGAATTCGCCCATTCAACTTCACGCAAGTGCGGGTCAGCCTATAAACTTATAAAAAAATAGCGTATTTCCGATTAGTAAAGATCTGTAACGAATATATGAGCAGTTCTTGGAAAATGAATTTCTACTTAATGCTATAAAGTCAACATGTTGGCCTATCTATAAGACCAACATCCAGTGAACTGAATTAGCTGATGCTTTACTTAACAGCAGTGTACTAACCTTTTTCAACTTCGTGAGAAATTGGGGGCAGTGTTGGGCGTAATCAGCTACGTTGGTAATCAGATTAATAATCATGATTAAATCAATCCTGATTACCCATCAATCATTAATCATGATTACAACGAGTAATCTTAGGATTATGTAACCGTAATTATGATTACATGATTACGTTTTTTTTTCTTAGTACAAATGAAACTTTTCAAGACATTTAAAAATATGTGATCGTAAGAATTTTTATTGTAGAAAACTCCAAGCCACTGTTGAATTATGTATTAATTGGAGTCAGTATAAGGAATGTAAGTGCTTCGATTGATAGATACTCCCACATATCTGATTATGTGTGAAAAAAGATAACGAAAAAGATTAGATTTTTGGGGCCTATTAACAACAAGTCGTTGAGCACGGAAAATGCAATAATGCCTTTTAAAGCTATGATTTTGCAACACTTTTCATATCACTATTATATGCTAGTTCAAATGAATCCAAGGGCAGAATGCAACTGTTGTGGAATAAGGCAATGCGAGTTATTCTGAAATGCCTGATATATTCACCAGTTAGAAGCTTACTTGAAACACTGCAATGTGTAAATATTACTGGCATGACAGCAAGAGTGAGGATAGAAGATTAGATTTACTATCTACTACCTAACAAAATGGTACAGTATTGTTTTTGATATCATAAAAAAGATTCTAACTCTAATACGATACCGTATATGAAATTTTCCCTTTCTTAATTGCTAATAATACCGTTTACCAATCCATATGTATCAGTTTTTGTGCCACTACCGATTTACAACAATGTTTGTTTTCTTTTAACTACAATTTTAAAACTCTAGCAAATTTGTAACCAAAAAATGTAATCATGTAATCATGATTACGGTTACGATTTATCAACAAAAATGATTACTTTTCTGATTAATATTATCAATCTGTAATCATGATTGTAGATTACAGATTGTAATCGTAATCATTAATCATCAATCAGGTTGAATTTTGCCCTACTCTGATCTAGGGGTTAGAATTAACTCCAATTTTACCCGTTGTAACCAGGTAACCATTATCTTAGACAAACTATACGTCTATTGTCAGTTGAGATGCATGTTAAATTGGTAATAACGCTCATTATACAGTACTTCTTTTTCGGAACCATATTATTTCTTTAGTTGGATTCAAATTGCAACCGAAAGCTTACTGTTGCTTTTTATGACTTAGTACAGTCAAATATTACTATATTCAGAATGATAAATTCATGATAATAATTGTAGTTAAAAAAAAAAAAAAAAAAACAGTGGCACAAGACAATACAGTTGCTAAGAATTAAACGGAAGAATTGATTTCATTACCGTAACTCCAATTGATTACCGTATTGTTTCCAGAGAAACATCTAGTTATTTTAAATTTTTATTAATTAAGTTGCATTTGGTGTTTCACATTAATTCTTAATCAATTATTGTCTCAAATTTCTGTGCGACTCAATTTGAATAACTTAAATCAAAATTACTTTTACTTTTCGAACTGAAACTTTACCTGATACCAATAAAAATTTAATTTATTGCCATCTTTATACCTCCATCCACGGCATGAATTTAAGATAAATTGTCTCAGTTTCCACATTTCGGAAAAATACACAGAAGTTGAATGGCTGCCATAAATTACTATATAGGACAAGTAATAATGATCTTCATCTAGCTGTTATAATCTTGAGAGAATAAGAAAAATCTCTATAATGGAGTTGCTACATACAAACATACATCAATACTCAGATAATAATGGTAACATGGTTTTCAATGGAGATGGAGCTGACCTTTTGATTTATTGGTCCAAAAAGGGTTTCCCAGACATCGTTGCATTGGGTCATCTGAATTGAACATAGAAATTAATTCGGCTATACATGTGAGGACACATAGTTTATATGGCTATTTGAACAATTGATAAGCCTTATCTTATAATTTTTCTTGTATTCTAGTATGTTTTTGTTGTTTTTCTTCATCTTTATGAGAATTGCGTCAGCTGTACATACATATGTATATCTCAAATTAATTGTATTTATGTCTAAAATTAAGTTTATGTTGTTGCGATGGAAATTCATTATTGGTAATTCTAAATCACATTTGACAGAATCATAAAAAAGGGCGAGGAACGATAACACAAGCTCCGCGAATTCTGTCATTTATAATTTAGCCGTTAATTCTGTCCACACATTTATCCGAACCGCCCACTTAATCCCACCGACATATAGACGGAGGAAAATTTGCATTGCAATTAGTGCACTTCGTAGCTCACTGAAATTGAATTTTATCTTCACTAAGCAAATGAAATGAGCGCGAAATTATTTATAAAAAGTCTCATCATAGCTATCGTTCCGCAATACGGAGGGAACTTCTAATTAGCTTAAGTGACAAACGACTAAATTACGATCCCATTTACCGATGCATGTGAATCAAGTTTCTTGTATACAGTAATGACCGGAAAGAAATTAACAATATTTGTGCATGTGCCTCTGGGAGTGCTTTAGTAATGAAAGGGACTAATGAGCTCGATTATTGAAAGATAAGCATAGTCCCGTTCCTTGACTAGAATTTACAGAGGTGTTGTGACTTTATCAATGAGTTAAGGGAACTCATTTGTTCTCATAATGGTTGGGTAAATTCAGAAGAGATTACAAGTGTGAAAAATCATTTAATTTTCGCAGTAGTTTTTGTTTGTTTGGAAAATAGTACAAATAATAGTTATGGAATGACAAGAATTTATAAAACAAGTCTTTGCTATGTTCCAGCTAATGCTCAAGCTACAACGGTTTCAGGGAAAGGTATGGTTTTCGTTATACTAAAAAATAAAACTAGTATATGGTGCCAACCTCCTGGAAAAGGTTAAACTACGAAATCTATGAGGTCGACGCGAAAAGTTTCCAACAAAAAGTTTGGGAAAATCTTATATTTAGTAGCGCGAATTTCGCTTACCTGCTTGCTCCTATTACCTAAACTGGTTAATTAACAAATTCCTGGGTAATATTCTTGTAAACTAACTACATATTTAATTCGGTAGCACTATTGGTTATTTATTTGGTGAATTTTTTGGGCTTACTAACTGCTTAGCAAAGTAGACTTTAACCAATTAAAATGTGTACCTCAGATTAAAGTATCGCACACCGAAATTATGACAAATTATAGTGTTAATATTGATATTGTGACGAAACCACCTAAAATAAAAAAAATGAAGAAAATTAAAAAAAAAAAAATTGGTACAAAGGTATAGTCATCATGGTTGTTTTCATCTGTTCATCTGTCTGCAAAAATGTAATTAACGTCATTAGAGTTAAAGGAGCGAAATAAAATTATAAATTTGTATGTGATTAGAAAAGAAATGAGTAGAAAATAAGAGTAAATCTCACTAACTTTAGAACCTCATAAAATAACGACCGAGCATATTGGAAAATAGTCCTTCCTGCTATATTTTTCCCCGCCGAACGGTCAGAGAGAGATAGGCATGAAGAACGGATCAGGATAGTCTGTTATGAATTCGATAGAGAGTAGAGAAGTCGTGAATAGTGGAGATAGTTAGAAAGTTTGAATTTTGGTCGAATAAAGTATTCATTTTTGCAGTTAATTGATTTTATTCTTTCTTCGGTCAATTGAGTGCCATTTACAAAGGGAAGAAAAATTATCAATCAAATCCAGCGAAGATACTCCTTCAGGAAATAAGCATATCCCTCGAAGTTTACACCGATCACAAAGCACCGAGCGAGAAGCCAAAACCAAAGGAAAATTAAACAAAAATCAAGTATTCTCAACCTGATGCCCCATAGCTTCACGGGGTCTCAGGTATCTGTACAAAATTCACTAGTACTACTCACGACACGTTGGTGACGATTACACACGTAAAATGATACCCCAATTCTGGAAGAAATATTTCACGCGACGAAACCAACTTGGGGCTGTCAAATAACCAACCCGACCCATACGCAAGGAATACACATTGAACCCTGAGTCGAGCACGGCTATCGTGGTACTCATGCGAATTATATGCGGACAAAGCTGCAAACTGTCTCCATTCTACCTACGGCATTCCCCTTTTTAACAAATGTTGTCTGTAGAACGCCAGTCTTACGCTCACTTAACGAGAATTGCAGACTCCAAACGCAATACACACTCATCCCACAGCCTCCGAGTGGAACCCCTCTCAGCCTGACGAGAAGCCCGCTGATTCCCATGAGCGTGACCTAGTTCCACACTTTGTTGCAGGTTTACATTTACGTTACGTTTCTTAACAATATTTCAAGCCACACAGTATTGCTGCTAAGAAATTGCAACATTGTTGAAGATAAATTTCCCTCTCGGTATAGCAGAACAGCAAGTTGATAGAATTTTGATAAAACAGGACGGTAGATTTCGTAACAATATGTTTAAAATATATTGAATTTTACAAATATAACACCTTTTTTGTCTATCTCTGTAAAATTACATTGAAAAAAGGAAATATTTTCTGAAAAGACCAATAAATTAAAAAAAAAATTCCTGTTAGCCCTATCTGGAAAATTAGCCTATATGTATACTGCAATTATTTACTTTTTGTAAGCAAGTTGTGTGCAATCGTACTAAGTTCAATAAATTTTTGACGCTAGTGTTTGTACTTTCGCTAGACTTTACTTGCAGGGACAAGTATCAATACACATTTGCACTTTCATAAGAAAATACAGTCATACCTTGCTAATCTATATTTTTATGAACGTGGAATAATATGTAGAACACTAGTATAGAAAGCGAAATACTTACGTGACTTAAGTTTCCCAATCAAACATGATGAAGCGCCGTGTATAAGACTACACCCAGCTACACGGTTCCTCTACTCGCACTTGCCTGTGCCGGAATTTCTGGGGGCGCGGGGTTTTCACCCCAGTATGGACAGGTACAATAACTCAAAGATAATATGACTCTGTGCCTCCTCCTAACAAAGTTAACCTAATGACAAGTAAGAAGCTGTAGAGGAAAATTGGAAAATTTCTGGTGTTTTTTAGAATGAAACAAGTAATTTCATATACTTTCGTCTTTTGCATTAATGGGGAAAAGAACTTGGCTATGCACTATTGTAGTGCAACTGAGACAACGAGTTAAAAACAAAAATCGAGAGAACGTAGGCAATAACCTAATAACAAGTTAGGAAGCTGGCGAGATTTCCGAGTGTTTTACATTTAAAATGCACACGGCAAGACAAGGAAGAAAGACAATAAAAAAAATCGAAAAAAATCAAACTCTCTTTAAAACTTTTATGAATAAAGATAAAAAATGTGAAAGCGCAGACAAAATCTTATTAAATATTATCAACCAATCATAATAATGTACATCCGGTCACTCTACCTCCCATTTTTAAGAAAAAGATAAATTTCGCTTTGGCCCAGATGCTGAAAGGAGATGTAAAATTACTCTCAAATAAAATTGTCATTTTTCCCGAAAATATCAGAGAATCTCCCACATATTCATAGCAAAACGAATGTAAACAGAAGCACGTGCTGTTCAAATATCATACGATTACAGCAACAACATGTTTCCTTTTACAGCAACAACATTTGACGAACACATGTTAATATTTTATGAAAACCGGTTTTACAAAAGCGCGGGAATATTTTATGAGAGTAAAACGTGAAAACTCCGCCGCTTCTCATTTATTTACGAAAATGAAACATTTGCCATTCTGTTTCGTTGCATGCAATCTGCGCTTTCACATTTTTTATCTTTATTCATAAAAGTTTTAAAGAGAGTTTGATTTTTTTTCGATTTTTTTTCTTTCTGTCTTCCTTTTCTTGCCATGTGCATTTTAAATGTAAAACACTCGGAAAATTCGCCAGCTTCCTAACAACAAGCTTAGACATTTTTAGAAGAGGGTAATAGAGGACAAATGAACATTTTTACGAAAATTTTAAAAAGATACCGGACCTTTTTTGAATGAGGAAAAAGAACATGTCCTAGTAAAACGCACTGGGAACTATCTTTCTCTACATACACTACGGTATATAGAAGATAGAATAATTTTATATTGTTTTAGAGTAGGTACTGGGTATAATGAATTTCTTTATGTAGCCTTTTTAAGTCGAAATATTACATTACATAAGGTCTGTTGTTCTTAAACTTGTAATTAGCGAAGAGAGCCTTTTTAATTGCATCTTTTGGTGATGCTGCTAAGAGCGCTATTCCCAAATCAAAACTCTTAATCAGTTCATAAGTATTGAAGCTATTGCACTATACAACACCTACGAGGTACAAAGTCTAAGGAACCAGGCAGATATATAGAGCATAGGTATTGAACTTATTGCATTAACTCAACAGCCACAAAGTACATTGAACCTTGGTGATACCTGCTATTACTTCACGAACATTAACTAGGCGGCGTATAAACTAGTTCGTGGCGATTCTGTCTTTAAGCCAAGTAGGCAAAATGCGGCGTTTAAATCGTTCCTCTAAATATGGTTTAATAAGATTTAACACCCAGTTTTGTTAAAAAGTAAGTTCTTTGTTGCTTGAATTTGAAAGACGTAAATGTGTTAAAGCGTTTATTCCTACATCATTTAGATGGCCATGAAATACGAACTATATTTCTGATACAATTGGTCAAATGTGTCCACAAAACCTTTGGGTAAAAGAAGAATTTTTAGGAACTTTTCAAGCAAAAAAACATACATACTATATTGATAAAATGTCACCATTTCAGGTAGCTGCGCCACCTTAGCTTTGTAAGACCGATGGTGAAGCGTTGACAGTAGTAACATGACTTTTTTGTTTGTTGGGATGGACAGTATGAAAGCAATATTTGGCGCTAACTCTAAGCAAACACTGTAAACATAGCAAACATAATTTTCGTATAGTTTCTAAAAAAATAGAGAGATCTCCCACTTATTTCTTCTTATCATTCCAATCAAGTTACTATACCACATTGCTTAGACCAATTATCATCAGATACATTGAAGATGCCAATCATCTCAAAAAACGATCAACAAATTCCCTAATCTAAACCATCAATTTCTCTGCGGTCAATTCGAGTTTACCCATCATCAAATCGAAGACAATTCAGAATTCGAATCTAACCTGCGTTATGATTCTGGTTGCTCTGATATATGATAGGCCGGAATATTTATGAAAAAGTTCCTTTGTTATTAAATCATTAAGGCTAAGTGCACCAGCCAAGTTTGATTAATATTTTCAATTCACAATCCTTAACGAAAGATGGAAGCATAGTATGAGTTTCCAATTCGTTATTATTATGCCCAACATCATCCTGTCATTCCTGTAGTTTTGCTGCTGAATATGTATTTCAAGGTTTGTGTATCTAACAATGTTTTTCAGCACAATATTTGTAAAATACAACTTTTAGTCTTTGCACTGATCTTGCCGCTTTCTTATTTGTTGCTACATATAGGTTGTATTTCTCGATTCCTGACCGTGACAGTTTCTTTCCACTCCACTTGTATCCATTTCTATACCATAGAGAAATCAGAGGGTGTACTAAGTTTGTCAATCCATTTCTTACGCATAGAAATAATAAAGGTAGAGCAAAATGAAATGGACACCCACACATAATATTAAAAATTATTTTGATTTTTGATGTTCGTTTGTCCGACCGCATGTTAACTTGAGAATGCGTGTATTTAGAGAGCAGAAACTTTGAACATGGGCTTTTTTTAAAAAAAAAAAAGTAAAATGAAGTTTAGAAATGCAGCAAATCGGGTAGCGTTGTCATATAAAAATTTAGGATTTGTATCTTACTGTGAGAGCGATCAGTCCTAGGCCTTCTTCAGAATATAAATTCCTATAAAATTTGTTATAATAATTTTATATGTCCGACGAACCGTTCTAAAAATGGTGAAGAGGTGACCGTAAGAAATTATATACGGGCATTCATCTAGGGTATCATAAGAATAGGTCTTGGATTATTTCTAGTTTTTTAACTTATTCATCTCAATGTTTGTTAAGCTAGCTCTTTATTGCTATTACCATTAACATGTTAAGGCTGAATAAATTTGTGAACTCTTTGCTCCCTCTTTTTATTTTCCACAGATTTTATGATATTGACTTGAAATTTTCGGCAAAATATTAGAAGCTCTTCAGTTCAAATGCGTGCCTACATTTTTGAAAAAGACGATGCATTTTTTTTTTTAAATCAAAAACCTCAAAAAACTGTATTATTTTCTTCCCGGTCCTAAAAACTTTTTCATGTATTCACCAATTTTTATCATTTTTCGTACATAGTTTTTCCAAATATATTTGTAAATGCTAACGGATCTGTTTTTCCAAATGTGTTAATATTTTTCATGTTATAACTACTTTCATAACATTAAAGTGTAGACTCTTCTAACTTGAATAAAATTTATTGCTACACGTTTATTCTAACACGAGAATGAAGATTCTAGTGATTTTATTTATTAGCCCAAAAACTGGAGAAATGCCGTAAGTAGTTTGTTTTATAAAAATCAATTTGTAAACCTCTATCGTGAAAAATGTAAATGATAACATTGGTTTTTATTCATTTTAATACTCAAAAGCTTTCTGAGATGGCGCCAAAATTTCAAACATATTTTTCTTATGTGCCTCGAAAATTAGTACATATCTATCCTACACGTGTGTACTTAATGTATTTTTACGGCGCGTCATAGCGCAAGCGTAGTTCGTCTGCTCAGTCCTAGATGTGCGTGAACCTTTGTTGTTGGAGTAGATTGGAAATGCAATGAGAGAAAAGGAAAAATATTTGCTCATATTTTTCGTGTATGGTTCAGATAAAAAGAGACGAAAGATATTTATTTAGAATATAAACCAAGGGAAAATATTTGGAATTTTTTTTTTCTCTTTTCACTTTTCTTTGCATATTTGTTTGGAATTGAGAATTGTTTTGTAAACCATTCAAATACTAGAATTTTTTTACTCTAGGTTTATTCGGCAAACGAATTAATTAAAGTGATCAAATAGGTACTTTCTGTTCGGATATATGTGCATAATTTTGTATAGTACTTTATAAGTAGGTATTATTGTTTGGTATTGCCGATTTCATTAGCAGGTATGGGAAAATCTTTTGCTTCAAGGAAACACACTGGACAATTACGAATGGATTTGTTTTATAATTGTTTAGACTAGGAAAGGTTTTTAAAATTAAAAACAATCCGTCTAATTAAGATTACTTTTTAATCAAAACTGATTTATGATTTTGTTAAATAAGGTAGGTATATAGTGAGTGTATCCCTTGGGAAGATAAAAATCCTGGTTTAAAATTACTGGAAGACTATTTTCTTAAACTAATATCTCTCTACTAGTCTCTATAGCATATATAAATCAATGTCTAAAGACATTACCACAAGTATCAATATTTGAACATTTTAAGAATGATAAATTCATGAAAAATTAATGCTTCGCTATATTTGGCCTGTTGTCGGCCCGGCCACCAATGACGCGTCAATTTTCCAAAGAAAAAATTTCAAGTACATTTCTTCTTTTCTACGCTCATAAAAAATTTGTAGCGGTCCAAACAAGGTACTCATATTAAAACTAATCCAAATGTTTGTCTGCCACTAATATACAAATTCTAAAGAAAGAATTGGGAATAAATTTCTAAAATAATATGATGCCCCATATTTAATCCAATTTGTTTGAACCGTTGTGTATGTATATACATATGTACATAGAAGAGAAAGGATGAAGAAAGTCTGTATGGAAAGCAATAACAAAATTCCAAAAACAGTTCACACAATTAAATTCCGAACGCAAACAACAACAACACTATACTACAGATAACTTTAGCTTCAATATGGCAGACTTGTTTCCTAGAGGAAAATAAGGAAGAGGAAATGTTTGGCATGTCAATACATCATTAATGATGAACTTTAGATAGAACAAGTTATATACAGCGAGTACTGCTTCAGCGTGTGGCACTAAATCGAAGGCTACTACCATACCACATATGTAGTTAAATGGAAGCTCGGAGTCTGCCATTCAGCCTTAAGGAGGACTTACATTGTAATGGTATGCAGATATTGTGAGAGAGCTAGGTTATTGAAATTTAAATTCTACCAAAGCAATCACCGCATACCTCCCCACTAGTTTCATGGCAAAAACGTAAACTGTCAAAATAGAATATCTTTTTCCAAATCAACTGAAATAACTTTCGAAAAAGACCACTGCAACGAATCTGTGGATACGAATCCTTTCCAGAAAAAAGTATTTAATAACTTTCTATTTCACAATATTTAATTACAGAATAAAACGTATTTTTATTTTCTTTCATTGTGACAGATATTTCATTAATATTTGCTATAAAATTATGGTAAAACGTGTTAGCAGTACTCACAATTGACAGATTGGTATAGTTAGTAAAATTTCTTTAGTTCCAGCACCCATAATAAATTTGTTTGCTTTATAACTTTTTATGGAAATAAGGCTTTCCGGGCATGCACACTGTCAGTGTGTGAGGTCTGAAAAAAATTCATAATATGTTTCCTTCTCTAGTTACTTATAAATAAATTTCCATATACAATGCACTATCCCCCTCATAATATCTGAAAAAAAAGCATGTCATCATTATATAAGTCCTCCTTTAGGCTTGTTAGCCTACTTATGATGGCACAAACGGTTGATGATGGATGTATAGAACATTATACAGTTACTATATATTTAAATAAAATTTTGAGGATAAGACAATAAAGAATAATTAAAAAAAGCTAGAATTGGTCTAAGTCCAATTCTTATGATACCTTAGATAGATGAATGCCCGTATGTAATTTCGCATGGTCACCCATCTGTGCAAGTTTGACTTTTGACTTCATAGGATTTCATATTCCGAAGAACTTTTCTGTACAATAAAAACGTCCAAATTAGTCCATTATTGAAGCTTTTATTTATTTATTTAAGAAGTTGATGCGATAGTAAACAGGTAAGTCCACTCACTTACTACCGTTAAATGAATGCAAACTTTAATTAAAAACTCAAAAGGATAAGAAGAACCACAAAAAATTATACATAAAAATAGCTTAAATTAATATGTAAGTAATACAAAAGAAAAAATTCAAAGGAAAAGTATAATAAAAACGAAAGCAAAATAAAACTATATACATGAAGACCCAAGGGGAGCAAACAAAACCAAAAATTCAATGGGAAAAAAAAACCAACAATCTCTGATATTAAGCAAAAATAGATTATTGAATCAAAGAATAAAAAATAAGATAACAAATAAGGAAAATAAAGATAACTGTTATGATTGGATTATATATTATTTTAAACCTAGATATACGTCATTAGAAGCTTAATAGCACCTACGACTACGGTTTAGATCAAGATATATATATATATACTTATTTAGAAATGCTAAAAAGTAAACCTTAATAGGGCAACTCTATCTAGACTATCCGGTGTTCCTGGGCTCCCTGTGCTTCTCTATATAGATACCTTTTGGTATTCGTAATTGAAGAATCCTGGTGAAAAGTTAGTTCCGGGGCAAAGCTAAAATTAGAAGACGGATATTGGTTATCAAAGAATCATGTTGTTACATAACGCAAAATACTTATCTAATGTGCATGCGATTCCCGTGTTGTCTAAGCTTACCAATGTTTATATGTGAATCTTCATGGTGGTGTATTCCAGTTATGTCCCAATTTTACTAGAATCCACTCTGCCAAATATTTCTGATATAGGTCAGTAAAGCAAGTCATCGGGGTCGAGTTGCGATGCCTAAAAGATGGAAGGATGGATTAATACACTGGAACTACAACAGTCGCCATCGGAGCGACAGAAAGTAAATCGAGAGAATATTACTAAGGACCTGCGGATAAAGCCTTAACACAACAACAAATACGTATACTGGTTTAGTGCCAAGCAAGGTGACTAGATAAGAAACTATAATCACTAAGTAAGGCTTGGTTTATAAATAGCACAATTGTGTGAAGACATTCATGTTTTATGGGGACTCGATAATCCCGAGCGATTCACATGGGATCATTACCACTAAATGATCCAACGGGAGAAACTTGGGTCGGCCACGGATGATTGGATAGTTCTTCGATTACATATTTCGCTCCTGTTGAGGTCCGTGGGATTTGCAAAATAAGAGAAAGAAGAAGAAAGTTAAGTAACATTTTTGCATAAAAGGAAAAAAGAAAAAAACACAAATTATTTAGTGATGACGATGAGATGTGTCAAGAGTAGTGAGCCGAATTTCGGTGTGCTTTGAAGCCGCCCTTTAGTCAGTGACAGTAGCCGTCACTGAACGGGGGTCAAGCCTTAGAATATAGAGAGTACAGGAAGTGTGATAAGCCTAATTTGGCGTAGTCAAATTCTGGTTGGGTTAGTATCTGTTGCCGCTGTAGTGAAAGCTCAGTACAGCTGTGTAGTATATTCAATATAGAGAGCGGGGCAACAAGATATATAGTTAAAAATACTGCAGTTGCTCCCACCAAAAATGCTCTTAGTCGAACTCTTAGTTGCTGCCATGCACAAAGATACCCAGGGAGTTTCTCAGCTCTCACACACGTAAACAAATCTTCAATAAACAAATATTTCATCGTTTTTGTTCTTAATTTCAATTTAATTTAATATAGAAATATGTGTAAAGTACATAAAATAATGTTTTATAACTCTGCTTGCCTAAAAAATGATTTCCCACGTATATTTTCACCAGCTTCAAATTGTTGTAAGCTAGGAAACTTCGTTTGATAGCTGAAAATATATTTGTCTCTTTCTTCAATATAATGCTGTCCTACTTCACGATACCCTGAAAAAATCCACGCTCATGCACACGAATTTAACAGATATGTTATAAGGGTTAAGTCAAAACCCTCGAGAATTCATCCCAAGCCATGAAACAGAAATCTATATGTGTGCGTTCGGAGTCTGTTTTCTAAAATGTTCTATATTGATACTTATGGAAAACTGCTAAACATTGGCTATATATATACGCCATAGAGCCTAAACTATTATCCATATAGGAAAATGGTCTTCTAGTAATTTACAGCTTGATTCCTTGCCTTCACAAAGGCTACACTTCCTAAATATCTTACTTAACAAAATAATAAAATCGTTTTGATTACAAAGTAACCTTACCATTTTACGCTCAATACCTCTCAGCTGAGTGGTAATTGCATGTGTGTATGTGCAGCCGGAGTCGTCCGAATCTGTAGGCAGCTACATTCGGTATCATTAGCCTACGGCATCCCACGACGGCACAGCGACATTACAATGATTACTCAGCTGAGAGTTTTTTTTTGAGAAATCGTAGTCATTTGGTTAGGATTAATTTTTTAAAATAATTTTGTTAGGAAAGGTATGACAATTTTTTTACGGTTCGGAAGATAAGAAAGCAAGCTTAAGATTATCAGAACATCATTTTTCTGTATGAATAGTAGTTTAGGGCGGAGGAGCTGTTCAAATCAAGCTTTTGTCAGTTTTACATAAGAACACTGCAAATATTTTAGAATGTAAGGATTCCGTTGTGCCTCGCATGTGGTAGGGAGGGAATCTGTTTTTGTTACCTCGAGAATACTTCTCAAGCCTTGAAACAGACTCCCACATGCGAAGCCCAACGTAGTCCTTACATTCTAAAATATTTGCAGTGTTCTTATGTAAAAGTGACAAAAGTGCGATTTGAATAGCTCCTCCTCCTCAAACTACTAATCATACAGAAAAATGGTGTTGTGATAATTTTAAGCTTGCTTTCTTATCTTCCGAACCGTAATAAAACTTTCATACCTTTCCTAACAAAATTATTTAAAAAAATTAATCTTAACCAAATGACTACGATTTCTCAAACAAAAATTCTCAGCTGAGTAATCATTGTAATGTCGCTATGCCGTGGGCTGATGATTTCGAATGTAGCTGCCTACAGAATCGGACTCCGGCTGCACAGACACACATGCAATTATCACTCCGTTGAGAGGTATTGAGCGTTAAATGGTAAGGTTACTTTGTAATCAAAATTATTTTATTATTTTGTTAAGTAAGGTATATAGGAAGTGTAACCTTTGGGAAGATAAGGAATCAAGCTGTAAATTACTAGAAGACTATTTTCCTATATGGATAGTAGTTTAGGCTCTTGTTCATACATAAAGCCAATGTTTAGCACTTTTCCATAAGTATCAATATAGAACATTTTAGAAAACGGACTCCGAACACACACATCTAGATTTCTGTTTCATGGCTTGGGAAGTATTCTCGAAGGTGTTGGTTAAGCCCACCAAAGTGGTTGTAGTAACTTCATGGTGGTATGGTAGGCGCCATTGGTCGGGTCGGAAGAATCTTGACAGATACTCGGGTTTGGGTTAATAACTGTTGATGGTGTTAATTACGCATTGTTATTATCACTATTATGAATTTATTTGAAAACATTGATTCACTCGGGGTTATCGGAAACTGCCAAGTAAATATGTACTATATATATAAGCTCTAGAATTGTTGCCTTATTTATTATTATTGAACTTATTCCAATTGCCTGCTTAGCAATAAAAGTGATTATTTATATATATTATTTTGTTATTATATTTATAATTTTGTCTGATGTTTCATAATTGTATTTAATATTTTGTCTATTGTTAGTTGTGGTGTAAATGTATTTAGTTTTAGTTTTTTTGCCTGTTGATATCTAAGGATTTCTTATAGTAGTACCTCTTTAGCATAGTTGGCATATTTGTGAAAGCAGTTACTATCGTACTTCTAATAATAGAAGTCTCCGCATGGTATTTATGTGCGGTAAGTGGTTTCGTGATTTCTTTTCCACTGTCATAAATCACGTGGCACACAAATTTAGTATATCTCCTTCATCAAATAGGATCTCTTTTCGTTATTAATCCAAAGTTCGTGGAGTTTATGATTTAACCCGCCCATGTTCCTGAGCCGGTCACCTATAATATTACGCGAGTCTGGGCGCGTAACATAACTTAAGATGTACAAGAAAAAAATAATAATAATTAAGCATGAAAGCAAAGGAAGTAGAATATATAAAAAAAAGAGGAGGAAGGAAGCACAAAAAATAAGGATAAACCATATCACTTTAAAATGGAAAATTTATTTAAATGATTTATTATGACCAAGAGGTTGCGCTTAAATATCTAAAAGCTGTCAATAAATATATTTAAATCGTTTTATAAAACATTGTGGACCTTTTTAATCCTAACCAAAGGGGATTTGAAGCGAAAGTTAGTCCGGGGAGCATCAATATGGAACGTAAGTTGTTGGTGGGTGAGGCGACTAGGACAGCTAATTTTAAATATAGATAATAGGTGAGATTAATTAATAGAACTATGTGAAATTTTAAATAGGAACATTTCATCATTATAGAATCGAAGTGATTCTAAGGATAACATGGAGTATCTGGCCAATCTGTCATCATAATCCACATATGAGCCTGTGAATTTAAAATGAAAGTACCTACACCTACTGCATCTCCGTTGAATACTTTCAGTTTTCTTTCTGTACGTCGTATAGAATAGGTTCCAGGCTGGAGAAGTGTAATCTAGTATAGATCTAACCCAGGTATTTTACAAAGTCCTAGCGCACTTTAAGACAAACCCCAAAATTTTAAGAGCTTTGTTGGTAATGTGATTAATGTGTGAGTGAAAGAGAAGCTTGCCATGAAATAGTACTCCTAAATCATTTATTTCTAATACGCGCACGACAAAGACTGTGTCCAACTTACAATTCCAGTATAATGCGGTATGTTTCCTTCAGAAGGACATTCATTTTCATCTATCCACGTTTGAGGATAGGATAGGCAATCAGATGGACCATATATAACTCCACATATTTTGGTGTGATCTGCACATATTAAGGAAGCAGGGGATAATTTATTACAGAGATCATTAATATATAATTAGAAGAGATAAGTGGGACAAGAATCGAGCCTCGAGGTACCGCCGAGGCTTGCGTGTATGAATTTGACGAAAATCCGTCAATTATAACCGTTAGATGATGATTAGAGAAATATGACATAAACCAGGGAGCACTGTTAGAATCAAAGCCGAAACTCTTTATCTTATCTATGACTACGTTCTGGTTTATTCTATCAAATCCCTTAGATATATCCGCAAAAAGAAAAACTTACTATTACTATGAAAACACAGCGTACAAAGTTTCAGCTCTTTATGTCGACGCGCTCTCAGGCAGTATTCAAATATATAGTGAAAACGGAAATTTTTATATTGCAACCCTACGGAGGACACTTAGTTGTCCCATTTTCGAACTATAATTTAAAAAAAAAACAAAAAGCCCGTGTGAAAAATTCCAGGTCACTAAGTGAACGCCTTCTCGAGTTATCGTGAGGACGGACGGAGAGACGGACGACAAATAGACGGACGAATAGACGGACGGGCAGACGGAAATGAAAAAACCAAAATAACTTTTGATATTATGCGTGAGTATCCAACGCATTCTTCTCTACTAGCATTATTGCTAGGTGTTGCAAACGGAATGACAAACTTTGTATCCCCTTTAGATTTCATCTAGGGTATAAAAAGGAACAAAAAGTGAAAATTGTTCTTTTTTAAAAAATATAGCATACCACAAATTCTAAACCGGAACCACAAATTATACAGTTGTGCTGTATACGGGATTTTATAGTTGATATTCGATGACATTTCTTATATATATATTTTTACAACCAAGATTTATATGTATTTACATATATATATATATATATATATATAGTAAATGGAGGAGTTTAGTCTACATTTTGTCAGGATAGAAGATATTCTACATGAAATTTATAGCATCGGAACACATCGAGACTCACTACTAATACGAAGTACATTGGACTACATGACGACGTTTTATCTCGACATTTACCTTATTAGAATGAAGTAGGAGGCAATATCCCTTAATGCATATGTAGTAAATATTACACGGGATACCGGTTTCTAATAAAATTCCGAAGGACTCTGAGCATAAATCAAGTCAAGATTTTAAATGAATTTCTAAAATAAAGTCTTGCAAGAGCTAAAGTAGATACAAATTACTTTTTACGACATATGGAGTAGTCATGTTGTTACTGGCATGATACTTTTAAATATAATATGAAAATAATGTAAGTCAGTTTATGTGTATGCTAATTTATAGTTATTTGATATGCCATGGTGATTGTAAGTCAAACCATGTTGTATCTGGTATCGTGCTAGTTGTTTACTTAGAAAATTGTGCCTTATTCAGGGAATTATATCAAGGAGGAATGGAATTGGCATATGCCAATATATACATGGTCTGGAATATTACCAATTGTCAATTCGCGATATAAGCAAACTCAATATAAATGACATTTTTCTAAGCGACTTCGATATAATTGACCTCAATAGAATTGACCGTTTTCTAAGTGACTTTCATATAAGTGACCTCGTTACAAATGAAATTTTTGTCAACTAATTTTTCTATTGATGTTCTTTTAAAATTCTGACTGTCTTTACAATATGCATTTTTATTTATATTTGCATATGTAGAACATTCACAAACCTATTCTCAAAGATAATTTGTTCCCTTAGTGGCTGAAAATACGAAATTTTTAAAACATATAATCTACATTTGGTATGACCTGAATTTTTTATGAGCTAATAAATTTTTAACGGCTACAGATAATATATAGAACAAATCAAATTAAAGATAAGACTGCAGAGTCAATATTTTTTGTACTATTGTACACAAGAGTTATGTGAACTACCTTCTTCAAATAAAAAAAAACTTTAAGAAAATCCAAAATTTTTAGTGTAAACGACTATAGCTCTTGAGGGGGAGTAGTACGGGGATGGTTGAGCAGTTGTTGGATACAATGAGTTTTTGAAAATGACCGTATACCTTTTTACGATACAGGATCTGTTGTGTAAAACTAGAATTCTTTCTTAATCACCCCGTACCTCCAAAATTGTTGATATGCAATTGCTTTGTTCGAGGAACTTACGCTCATTGAAATTTAGCTGCAAGTCTGACATACCCACTGCACAAGAATACGTAGAACTGCGCTCCAACGAGCTCCGTGTATTAGGCTTCTTTGTTCTCATTGGCGTTCTATATTTTTCCATTCATATCAGTGCGCTATTAACGAAAGGTGATTAATTGAAAAACTGTGAATCATAATTAAAATTTTTACCGTGTAGAACTTTAAACAAAATAAGTTGTTCTTAGTAATTTATGTACATAATTTTGCAATTTAAAATTTAAATTTTGGAAAACAAAATGAGTCGAAAAAGATTTGCGATGCCAGTACCCGAAAAAAAAAAATTGAAATTCTAAACGATTTGGACAAAAATGTGTCTTCAACGGAAATTTTCAAAAAAATATACAATAAACAAATGAACTCTTTACAATATTAGAAAAAACAGGGATAAAATTCTCGATTTCTTTTCTAACTCAATTGTCTCACCGAAAACTGCAGCAAAAATTAGACCAACCTTGTTTTCTAAAATTGTATATGTGGTTTTTGGCAGAACGGACTAAAAAAAATATTGTGAGCGATAAATTATTAGAACTAAAGGCACTGGATATTGCTAAGAAACTCGGTCAATCCAATTTTAGAGCGAGGCAGTGATATATCACTTATTTTAAAAAGCGTCATGGGATTCGCTTAAAAGCTATATCTGAAGAAAATTTATCTTGTGGTGAAGCTATGGTGCAAGATTTTATCAGCAAATTCACACAAATTATTTTCGATTTAAAATTACTGGCCGAACAAATATACAATGCTGGTGAAACAGCGTTAATTTTCAAAAATTTTGATCGTTAACCATTGGTTGCCATTCAAGAAAAACCATAATGCCTTGTTGTATACCACTGGATGTCACAAACTCGATTTAATGACGTTAGAAAAAGCGAGGAATCCTCGAGTATTTAAAAATTGGGATCCTGTACTTTATTAGAGATCATCAAAGAATGCTTGGCAAACCACATCTTTAACAGTTATTATTATTATATTTACATTTACAAATGAAGGGTCTGCCTGTCAAAGCACTCTTATTAATAGATAATGCTACTTGTCATGGCACAGAATCGCTAAGCGGAGACTCTGACTTCAAAATCATGTTCCTTCCACCAAACACGACAGCAATACTGCAAACATTAAAACCGAACATAATTAAAGCATGCAAATTAAATACAGGAAAAGTTTGTTATTTAATCTTACTGCAAAACCAGGAAATGGCACCGCTGAAAAGTTAAAAACTATTTCTTTAAAATATGTTACGTATATAATTCGAAAACCATGGGAGGATGTTCCAACGACTGTAATTCAAAGCGCTTGGAAGCATTTGATAAACAATGAAGAAATTAGCTTAAACTTGCCAATTAATCGTTTCGATTATGTAGATGAACTTCCAATAATTAATTTATATACTTAGAACCATTGTGACCGATCATAATTCTTTATTCGATGCAGAAATAATGAATTGGGCAAATGGAGCCAATGAAACCGTTACCAATAAGTGGAATGAAGAAATTAGTGTGGAACAACAAGAGGATGAGGAACCATTAAATCCTAGCTCCAAAACTGTTGATGAGGTGATAAATGACTTCAGTAATGTAATTGAATGGGAGGAAGGAGGAAATTTGCCAGTGGAAGATATTCTAGTTCTAAGAAGAATTTAAGGAAAAGTAATTTTTCAAAAAATTTAATAACTAACCCGTTTTCATTTGTTTAAAAAGAGAATCTAGATCAATAAATTACCAAACATGTACTAGATACGAACATTTTTGTGCAACATTTATTTTTGATTACAGTAAATTAAAGCTAAGTACGGGCACTGTTTTCTTCAATTAATGTTTTTACATATTCGCATAAAAAACTTAATGAACATGTTTCGTTAATATAATTTTTATTTAAAATTTTTTAGTTCCACTTCTCTTTATAGTTTACCTTTTTATAAGCCACTTTTTGGTAGAAATTTATTCAGCTTTGGTCGCTTATAACGAAAATTCACTAATTATATTGGACTGTTTTGGAATATTATGCAAGTCGGAATGGTAGGGTTTTTTTTATAATACGAATGCAATAGTGCTTCATGATATATGCCAGCCCCGATATTAGCCGTTCTTTCATATAATTCATTATCCCTTTCCTCCACTCCCTTTTTGGATCACAGCACCTCTGTTTAAAGGCTCTTTTGCCTTTATCGATGCAATTGTTATTTGTTGGTTGAGTCAATGGTACTTGGACCTTGACTTTGATGCGAGAGTCGTTGGTGCTTGTACCAAGACTCTTCAGTGATTTAAGAATATTGGAGCTCGTTCTGATTGCCTTACCTTGGGTAGGGGGCAATTCAGAGCTTCGTGGTAGCTTGGATGTCGATGTACAATTAAAAACAAAATCTCTCTATCAACTAGCACTTTATTTCTTATTCGAATTAAATTTATATATAAAAATTGCTGACTTAAATAATATTTTGTACATTGCAATTCTATTCTACGTATACCTACTCTTTTACTCACACCCACCTGACTCTGCTTTGGCCCATTATTTTGGTTTCTGTGCAGTTTTTCACACTCTCGTCTGGTACATACAATCTCCTATCTAAACGCATTGTATGCACAGATTTGCTACATCCATAATTCCAATCTACTATAAAGAAAATCTATTAAAACCAAAAACATTGCATACACATATGTATTATATACATACATTTAATTGCATGTAGGTAGATATCCAGTATCCACTCGTTACTGACCTATCCTAATTATTTAATCACTTGAGGCGCAAGTAAAGGTAGATCGAGTGACACAATATCCCTGCGCGTAAGAATTCGTAAGATGTAATACGACGACGTTGCGCCAGCGGTAATGCATATGTGTCCAAATTGATGGTTCACGATTTGTGCATAATGTAATAATAACAAGGTGCAAGCTTTGAACAAAATTCATATATATGTTTGTACATATAAAGCGACGAGGACCGTAAAGTAATAAAAATAAGCTGCAAGTACTTGGCGTAGTTTATATATTACAAAATATTTACACAAGTAATAATTAATGAAATACTCGTGACCTGCTGTACTAATTGTACGTTTTGTTAAGGTTAATGATATTAATAAGCAATTAAGGTAAGATTTTTGTATAAATTTTCTGATAGGTCAGAATAAAAGAGCCAGTGGAAACTCAGTCAGTCACAGCAGTATAAGTTGTTTCTTTTAGGAGCAAAGCTATCTAAGCTACTCCAAATACCTACATAAGAGCAAAGCTATCTAAGCTACTCCAAATACCTACATAGGAGCAAAGCTATCTTAGCTACTCCAAACATAAACCTGGGAGCAAAGCTATCTTAGCTACTCCAACCATCAGTTTAGGAGCGTATACACCTACATACAGCAAACGTCCATGCCCCAAGATATCTTTCACATGCGAATACTTGAGAACAGTTTTGTTTCAAGTACATCAGAAACTCAACACCTCCATGCGGCTCGCGGTTTTTCACTTCTTTACATCGGCATTTGGGCCTGTTACTGGATGCTCTTAGATCCCCTCCTCTTCTATCTTATTGACACTGCCTTTGGTAGTTCAACAAGAATTTCGTCGGCGGTATTGTTCTTGACGTTACTTTCGGCTTCTATTATATCTCTCTCGGGGAAGTTTTTCTCTATTTGGGTAGAATGTAGATTAATAGTTCGGAAAACTACTTTAAAATTTGACTGTAATTTATTCAACCGAATTTTTTCTATCTGCTAAGTAGTCGATCCAGGAAAATACTTCCTCAGATCTTTTTTTCATGTTCGTCTGATTTTCAAATCTATTTTTTTATTACGCCATGTATTGATATTAAAAAGCCCTATTTTTTCTGATTGTTTCTCGATTAGATAAAAATCATGTTTCTAGTTTCTATGTATCTCACCACTGCCTTATTACCTAACACAAGATATTTATCCAAGTCCACATTTTAGAATGTTGATCATTCGCCAATCATATTTCTCCATCATTCAGAAACATATTCCAACTTTGCAAGCTTTTTATTTAAAGCGAATATGAAACTTAAAAAAAAGATAATTATCACAACTTTCGACACAACTCCCAGTTGTGCCTTTTTGTCAATCCTGGGCTAGTAGGGCATAAATTTGTAATCAGGCACAACAGAAGAAAATCAATTTTTCATCACCAAAATACGCCATCAGGCTTTTGTATCCATGTCATATACCAAATATCCAGCATATACTGTATTTTCCACGGGCTGTTTTGTTCGCTGTCATTCAACATCCGAAAAGTTTTGATGCTGTTTCCAGAAAGTTTCACAGCATGTATGGAATTGCTTTGTAGGAAAGAAATCGAACCGAAGTTTTTGGTGTAGTTATGAAATGACTGTTTCCATTAGAGCTATGGCGAAAAAGTTGATGATGTGTTTCTCTAGTTAACTGCATTTCATAGATACATCATGACTGTCGATAATTAATAAAAATGTTTAGCCCAGCCTTATGTACATGGGAAGCTTTTACTCTGAAAATTTTATTGATAATATCTAGTGATTTGTGAAATGAAGTTTGACTTAGTTACTTGTTGTATAGTAGGGGCGATACTGAAGACAAAAGGCGAGGTGGAAGAAATTTATTAAACTCTCTACCATAATGCTTAAACACAGTTGTGACCGCCAACGACTATTGCAGTGATAGGAACAATTTCTATAGGAACGTTTTATGGAACAAAACACAGTAAATGATAACAACTACAATACAACACAGTATGTTTAGTCATGCCTATCGTTGTTATTGTTCGGATGATCTGTTTCCAAATTTTGTCGATCTTATGTTACAATAAAAAAGAGATTTTGCCTTAATTTTACATCCGCAGCCTAACCTCAGATTTTATTCGAACTTTCTACAGAGAGTTCACTGCACTAAAAACTTTTTGCTGAAATTTATGTTTTCTTTGATATTTAACTTTAAAATTCCCGTACTTTTTAGGAATTCCCAACAAATTTGGCATCTTTCATAATTATTTAGTTCTTCTTCTTCTTAAAAGTGGCACCAGGAGGCAATGTATGTACCTTAGTAGTGGGTATTTCTTTATACCTTCCAGCATAGCATTTTTTTATTCATAACTAATATTCAATTGAAGTGTAGTAAGGCAGCACTTAGTTAGAATAGAATAGAAAAACATTTATTAAAGAACCGCAGCATTGACAAACTAATAACATATAAAACTGAGCAAAAAAACAGCAATATGCTACGCTTTTCTAGAATATAGAATCGACGATGCCTCGCTTCCACCTGATGACGTCACCAAAGGGTATACCAGTAATGCCTCGCTTCAATACAAAATCAACGATGCATCGACCCGATGAAAGAAAGCCACCATTTTTCTTAGAAATTTGCTGGCATATGTGTGTTTGGATGTGTGTGTGGAGGGGGTGTGCCGTGGATGTGTGCGCGACTTTCCTTTTATCGCTCATCTTCTTCTCCTTGTATTCGGTTATACCGGTTGGTATTACACTATTTGTGTAAAGGTTCGTACCACTTCATGAAGAGACTAACATTTTCAGCCACTTAGTGTTATAATATATGTGCAGGATCGGCATGTAATATTTTTAAGCCTTCTTTGGATGTTAATTATCCCAAATTAACTGAGGATATATCTCAGACAATATTTCGTTAAGATCTTGTTTGGCGTCTGAAACTGTGGTTAAGTGCAGGAGAGTTAACTCAGCCGATGTTCAACACCAAAAGCATGGCGTCAAAGACTGACCAAGTTTTCTTAGAGAGGGAGGGGTTTAAGGCAATGCTACCGATGAAAATCCGGAGTGAATAAATGAGTAAAATACATCAGATCCATCTATAATGTACTTACTGCTTTATTCTTTATTGCAAATGTATCTTATTTATACATTCCATCACTATACCTACTTAGTATACACAATGAAGGAAATTACATGTTATCAATTTATTGCAAGAATTATTAGTGTAAAAGTTGTTGACCTGAAATATTGCAAACAATTCATTCATATACATTTCAAGCATTCCAAACATGCATGTCAGCAAACTGATGGGTGCTGCAATCAGGTGTATTAATCTTACATGGAAAGTTCACATTCTTTCTTACTTTCATGAAAGAAAGTATGTGAATCATCATGCATTCATTGCGGCAATTTGATATATACAGGGTATCCCGTAATTCAACGTCAAGCCGGAACCGGGTGATAGACCAAATCGTAACAGTTACCAGAAAAATATAAAAAAAAATCTAAGTCATGTATTTTTCAAATTATAGGCATTTGTTTTGTTTTCGAGAAAATGTACACCTTGTGATGGTTTATTAGCTCCTGTTGCTACAAATCTTTACCTATTTTCAATTTTATTTTTCTTATGTAATCCCGAATAGTGCTTATGTAACCTGTTGCTTTAACTGCTCCAGCTTGGAAGAAAATGTCACATTTTGACGAACCAAGAATATAAAATTAATAATTCGTTGAAATTTAACTGACTGTACTGAAAAGAAAATGTACTTCGCCAGTCTAGCAACTAACTTTAAAAGTTGGCGCATTTAATAAGGATTCTAAAATGGTGTAACCTTGCTACAATATTAGAATGCGGAAAAAAAATTTTTTTTTCTTCAAAAAACCCAGTTTCGAAAAAAAATTTTCATCTACTAAAAATGAATCTAATGTACCCAAAGCTTGCCTTAAGAGCGTAACTTTAAGATTCTAGCTTGAGTGAGACGGAGAGTTATTCCATGAAGTGTGAGTGAGGCAGATAGTCACGCTTTCGAGTCAGAGATGCTAACTTTTTGTTAAATTTAGGTAAAATTTTCCTTAATATTAAAATTAAACACCAATTATTTGGTTGTTAAGATTTATTATTAACAAAAGATGTTCAAACTGCCTTTCTTCAGCTGCAATACAAGCTCGACATCTTCTTAAAAAAGATCGGGTTATCACACGGGCAATTCTTCCGTTGTTGAGAAATTTAAGTGCTTCCGTAATTCTTTGCCGAAGCTCAGCTAAATTTTCAATTGACTTCTTATAAACTTTCTCTTTTACTGCTCCCCAGTAAAAGAAATCTAATGGATTTAGATCAGGTGAACGAGATCGTACCAGACCGCCCTATCCATCTGTCCGGATATTCTTCATTGAGATATTCTCTCTGAAAGGGCATACTGCACTGGGCAACCGTCTTGCTGATATCACAACTCTCTGTAAATACTTAGTGGCATGTCTTCCAGTATATTAGGTAAATGGTTTTACAAAAAATTTAAATAAACTTCAGCATTAAAGACCTCTGGCAACTTATTTTAAAACGATATTGAGATCTATTTTGTCCCATTAAATTCGGATTCTCTACGTGCCACTCGTGTAAGTTGTGCAGGTTCATCTATCTTTCTTTTTTAAATGTCGATTCATCCGACCACAAAATTTTCTCGAAGAATCGCGGATCTTCCTGTTGTCTTTGTAGCATCGTTTGGCAAAACGCAACCCGAGGTTGATAATCCCGAGGTATCAGGGTTTGCACTCGTTGTACATGGTATAGGTGGAGCTCATGTTTTTGTAATATTCGGTGAGCTATGCTTTTGGCCACTCCTGTGCATTCCTGGATTGCACGTACCGAACTACCTGGATCTTCAACTGCTTGAAGTATTACGTCCTCGTAAGATAAAGAACTCTTCCTTCACCATGTACTTAGTTTGGAAGTCGTCCCTCAGTGGAGAGTAGACGATGCACATTTGTAAAAACTTAATGATTTGACGAGCTAGCGTCACTATCTTGCTCACTCACACTTCATGGAATGACTCTCCATCTCACTCAAGCTAGAATCTTAAAGTTACGCTCTTAAGGCAAGCTTTGGGTACATTAGATTCATTTTTAGTAGATGAAAATTTTTTTTCGAAACTGGGTTTTTGAAGAAAAAAATGTTTTTTTCCGTATTCTAAGAAATATTGTAGCAAGTGTTACACCATTTTAAAATCCTTAGTAAATGCATCATCTTTTAAAGTTACTTGCCAGACTGGCGTAGTACATTGTTTTTTTCAGTACAGTCAGTTAAATTTCAACGAATTATTAATTTTATATTATTGGTTCGGCAAAATGTGACATTTTCTTCCAAGCTGGAGCAGTTGGCTTAGAGCTTAAAACAACAGTTTACATTAGCACTATTCGGGATTACACAAGAAAAATAAAATTAGAAGAAAAATAAAGATTTGTACCAACAGGAGCTAATAAACCATCACAAGGTGTACATTTTCTCGAAAGCAAAAGAAATGCCTATAATTTGAAAAATACATGACTTAGATTTTTTTTTATATTTTTCTGGTAACTGTTACGATTTGGTCTATAACCCGGTTCCGGCTTGACGTCGACTTACGGGACACCCTGTATATGTTTTTAGCACTGATTGTTCTTCGTTTAATGAACTTGATCGTTTGGATACTTTCATGTTCTTTTAGAGACTTGTTTCTTTCATCTTTCTTTTTGGATGCTTGATGCATTACATCCCTCTCCTTATGTGAAAAAATATTTTGCTTAATTAAAGCAAACATTTTTTTGTTCCATTCTTAATACAGTAAGAATTTTACATTTTACTATTAAGTCAATAGTGTAGATATGGCTATTGGTTGCTTATGATGATATTACTTAGCATTTTTTTATCTTTTATTATTCACTTATTTCATTTCTTCATTTATCTTCATTGTATATAGGCCTTCGTATAGTGCTTAATTTTCTTTAATTGCGTGGTCCCTCTCTCTATCTCATATTTTAATCTTTAATAGAAACATTTTTTTATTCCTTGTTTCTGCCTGTTTTAGAGTTTTCTAATAGATCTTTGGCTATTGTGTGGCTTTGGTGTAGTCGAAATTTTTGAAGGCAACAGAATTGAACGCATTTTCTCATTTTTATGTGTAGTGCTATGTTTGAGTAATAAAATATAAAGAATTTTCTTAAAGAAAGTACTTAGTTTTATGTACTGGTAAATGCACAAGGAATTAAATAACAAAATTCCTGAATAAAACTTTTAGTACGGAGGCTTATTTACATTGTGCAGAAGGTTGAAGTTGAAAGTAATGCATTTTTCCATAAGAACAAATGCTAAAAGAAGTACGAAATCGTACCACTCTAATACATTCAAAGAATTCGATGTCACGGCCTGGAACATAAAGACGGCAATGATCTGTTCTATTATGATTTATGGTGTCCAGAAGTGAGGCTAATATACCGAATATTAGTTAATATGAGGATGTTGGTTTCTGAATGAGGTGTAATGTTGTAGCAGAATTTATAGTTGGGTAGCTCATTCCATTCGCCATTCAGGCATATTGATAGTAGGTATTCGTTTAGTACTCTGTGGTTTCTTTTAACGGCACCTAGCGTTTCGTGGTGAAACGATGGTGAGATAACATTATCTATTTTAAAATTGTTTGCATATTTCGGAGATTGACAAATTCTGTATGTATAGTATATCTGTCTTTAGTAGTTTGAATGATCCGTATTTTAAAATTACATTTTCTACTAGGACTCTTCCGACTGTTTTGACCTCTTACGTATTTAGTTGATTGGCATTGACACGTCAGAATTTATCTGTAGGATATACTCTGTCTCATTGGTCCTACCGTGTCAACTTCTAGTATTTCGAAAAATTCAATTGATGTGTTTGTTTCTACCATTCTCTCTTTGGAATGTCTTACTAGTTTATTGCATTTGCTTTCTCACAGTTATTTAGGTAAGATTTAACCATTTTGCTGAAATCTTCGTATCTTTGTGTAATCTTGTTATTCGAGCTTTACCTTCTGAATGTCCACCTATGTGTGGTGTGTCATGAAACTGTTTGATTATTTTTAGTTGTTCGTCATTGTCGATTTTTCTTGGGGGTTTGAGTATTATCATGTGCAAACTTTTCTTTTATTTTATATTAAATTACTTTTAGCATTTCAGTTTTATTATCAATCATCGCGAAAGTCAGCTTCTCCAATATCGATTCTAAGTTCAGATTTAGATTATCCTTCTTTTTTTTATATGATTATATTCTTCTTATTATTAGTTTTTCTTTATTGGATACCTTTGTCTAGCTCTTAGAATCTTAATCGTTTTATATTTTTTATTTCAGAGTTCGAGGTGCATTTGTACGTGAAAAGTTGGCCTGACGAATCATCAATACTTTCAATGTCTACAATTTATTCGCATGTTTTTGATTCTTTTGATTTGTTCCGTGTTGTTATCTTGATCTGCGCTATTGGTATCATTTCTACAAGCATATACGAGTTAAGTTTTATTCTGGATAGTGCGTCTGATTCGTATTCAGTAAACCCATTTTATATATAATGTCGAAATTGTATTCAGATGTTCTAATAGAATTCCTGTCATCTTTGGGGATGGATCTTTGTATGTGAATAAACTTACTAACGGTATATGTCACGACTATGAATTTTTTTCCATATAAATATGATCCCTCTAAAGTATTTTATTGCCCAGTAAATTCCTAAAAGTTTTTTTTTTCAATTTTGGTTTCTTCAGTTCGTGTTTATCAAGAGTTCTGCTTGAGTAGGAAACAGGCAGGTATTTGTTTATTTCTCCTTGAGACGAAATTGTTCCTAGTGAAAGTTTGATACGTCTGCCGTTCAGACAAATGGTTTGGAGACGTCTGGATATTGTAATATTAGGGAGTTAGTTAGTTGTTGTTTCACGGTGCCAAAAGGTTTTTAGCATTCCTCGGCCTAGATAAAACGTGTATTTTTGGGGGATAAAAGGTTTAAGGGTTTGGTTATGGATGCAAAATTCGATAAGAATCTTCTGTAGGGTTTACAGAAATCTGTAAATCTTTCTGTTTCGTCCGCATTCAATGGTTTTGGATAACTGGTTACCGTATTGAATTTTTTGGGGTCAGTTTTGACCCCTATGTTGTTTATTAAGTGCCCCAAATAAACTTCTGTCAGAAAAAAGTTGCATTTTTGTGGATTTAATTTGAGGTTATGTTGACTCCATCGGTCGAAGGTTTTGCATACATTTCTATTAAGATGCAGCAAGCTGCAACCTTAGATTATTATGTCGTCAACATATAAAAATGTCTCGGCATCTAAGCCTGCCAGAGCTATTGTAAGCATTCTTTAGAAGCTATTTGTTGAAATTTTCAATACAAAAAGTAGTCTTTTGAATTGGCAATGACTTTTCTTGGTCAAAAAACAGTTACAGGTCTTAATTGGGGATCTAAATTCTACCTGGTGAAAAAAGTTTGTTAGGTCTAGATCTGTAAAGTATTTCGCTCTTCCTACATTGTCTGGAATGTCGTTTGCTCTTTTGGGATGCTTTGTGCATTACAATGTAAACAATTTTTAAGTGCAAACTGTTACAGTATCTGCCTACACTTTATGAAATACCTAGCCTTTCATGAAATGCTACTATACATCAAAGATCTACGACACATGGCGACATGCACAGCAATTAGCAAGCTCAAAGCTCTACACCCTGTTTTTTTTTTTTTTTTAATTTTCGACAAGTTTATACAAAAGAAAGACGATATCACAAAGCTTAGTTGCATAATCTTATATGCATATGTAGGAAAACATCAAGGCGGATAAATCTCACTCACATCAAAGTAATTTCAATAGTTCTTGGATCGACTTGGAATCAGATTGCCCGCAAAATCTAAAGAAATTTGCTCGTATGTGGCCAAAAAAAAGATCACAGTTAACCTATATGTACCCAACATTTTTCTGCGGGACCTCAATGACTAAATGGGTATAAGCAGGAATATCCATCCTACATCCTAAGAAATAGCTATAGGTTTAATGGCGTCCTACATAATTACTCCCTCTTTTGGGCTTAAATCGTGAAATCCACTCCATCGAAATTCACTCACGAAAATCACCGAACAGCGTACACCTCCAGTTTAAACAAGTGAGTGGAAATCAGTAGACAAGCAGCCCATATAGGACTAATGGTTAAATATCCACAAGACCACAACCATATCATAGCCAGCCTAACAACGATGACGTCAAACAAAAGACCAATTACCTTCTATATATTTTCTTTTGAAACCATTCTTGCTAAAGTCGGAATACAGCGTGGAAAACAAAAATTTGAAACAGATGTTCATTAAGTTCAACCTCGGAAGTCGGACCTATATATTCAGCTCGAAACCCTCATTTGCAAGCCGAGTAAAAATTGGTGCTCTACAGAGTGGTCTGTATCAGCTAGAATATTAACTTTGTAAAGACTTTCGATAAAATTGAAAATGCTTATGATAGCAATTTTTAGCCATTTATAAATGCTTTGCTTGGCCGATTTCACAGTTTCAGTTTAACTCTTAGACATGTGTGTAAAGAAACCTGGAAGACATATGAAGTGTTCCAGGCTGCATTGGCTATTGCTATTAAATCAACGCTTATTCACTAAATATAACTTGAGGATTCTATTGATAAATTGACAGGAAAAATAACCAGTTATACAAAACAGAAGGTATTCCCCCGAAAAAATATGTACTGCCCTAAGCTACAATTTATTAAGACAAGTAGAATGAAAATCGGTGTTAAGTTTTAGGTTCAAAAAGCTCCTTCTAGATGGTGTTGCTTTTGCGGAGAGCGAACCAGGCTTCCAGTAATTTTCAATGGCTGGTAATACTCGTTTATGTAACATAGGCTATATTAGAAAAAGAAGTTATGTTCTTTGAATGATTCGCGGGGGGGGGGGGTATAGAACGTGCTCTGTGATAAACTCAAACAGAGTATTTCGATATAGACACGAAATTGTGCAGAGCAAAATTTCTTCATAAAACTTTCTCCGCTAATAAAATACATATTTATTTCAATTATCAAAATATCTTTCTCCTGGCACGTGGAGTTTATATTCCTGCGGAAAATTTCGCCGAACGCACATTTAATTCATCTTAGCAGTTTGTTATTCTAACCATAAAGCCGTCTCCCCTCATTGTCATACCACCATAAAATTCACTCTGTATAACTTATAAATAACTCAATTCTAAGAGCTCATATCCTGTAAGTATTTACTTAGACAGCCCCGACCCTCAAACAGATGATGGGATTTGTTACGAATTTTAAGGAATTTCCTAAAGAAAAGGCATCGCTAAAGTCAAACGATAGCTCAAGGCTCCTGCTTGCTCCATTTAGGGCCTAGTCAAAGGGATGACAAGTAAAGCGTCCAATGGGTAAATGCACGTTTAAGTAGGCATTAAGTTCAACTAAAAGATGCTTCAACTTTGACCAGTAATGTTTTTTTTTTTTTATGTATAATAATGTGCCAAAGAACGATAGAGCTTTAGATAGCCTATGATATGCAGGCGATGTTTCAACAAGTTTTATATAAGATACGTACTACTAATTGTCACCAGTTTTCAGAATTATCGTCATCTTACCCTAAGCACTAACTGTTACCTCTTCAAATGACAACTAACTAACGACATGAGGGTAAGGAGACTAAAACAAAAATATCCTTTTACAGCAACAATATTTTTCGAATATGTGTTGCATATTATTAAGATACTCCTTGGTTTTTGTAAATTAAGTTGAAACTGTACAGATGGACAAGCATCAGGCTTAACAAATATTTCCGAATAATGAAATGTGCATGGGAGGTATTGTTTCCCCACACCATTTCGATAACAAATTTTAGACAGAACCCATTATCCCTCTTATCTGAAGTGAGGTTTATGTCGCTAAGTTGTGGAATTAATATGAAATAAGCTTATATCGATATGAGCGCAATAAATCTAGCCATTTAATTTTTTGTTAACTGTTTCTAGTACGCTGAATTTTTGTTATCACTTTAATAACAAAAGAGAAAGTACCTTCACATTACGATCTTCTGAGCAAAAACCATAAATATGAAAACAGTCAAAAAGATTCATGAGTGTAGGTGTGCAATAATTTACGAACTTAGTTTTAGTGACATCAATTAGAAAATACTCGTATAAATTGTTACAATTCAAACAGTATCCAGTGCTGAGTCTAGAACGAATTAATCGGAATAGCGATTCAAATTTGTCTAGCTTTTATTTGAAATATCAGCTAACTTACTGGTTTCAACACCGAATCTGTCAAATCGATTGAACATTTTAGATATCCACAAAATTTAAAAGAATTGCAGCTGATCCTGAATCAGTTATCCAATGAATTTTCAATCACGCACCACTTGCTGTAACAATGTTGTAAGTTTTGGTTTTCACTTCAAACGAAAAAGGAACTTTACAGGGCATGCCTGTAGAGGAAGTCATTCCGTTTGTAACGCATAGAAAATAGATTGAACATCCAGACCCACGAATAATATTAAAAGCTATTGATAATTTGCATGTCCATCCATGTATGTAGTTCGCACTATGACTAGAGAGCTGTTTTTTTACAGATTTTATGGTGTCGTTTAAAAATTTCGTCTTTAACTGCTTATTTTGACACTGCTTGAAAGTGGTGAACGTCTCTTCTAAATATCTTTTACATCCTAGTTGAAAATAGAAAAATCGCTTAACTTCTTTGTATGGTCGTGAATCAATTATGAAAGTTTTCCTGTTCCTCGTTTTGTACTTACTAGATACTAAAAACATCTTAGAGTTTTGGAAACATACATATATGTTCAAAATGACGCCTGCAACTTAGAATATATAAGTCTGCAGGCAACTTCAAATGAAAATGATCGACGGGTTAACTATCGTCACATCTCAAAATCATTTATTTTGTTCTTTTTTTAAATAACTTTTAACTACTCACAAACCCCTGAATAAATAACTTTGGGCCTGAGCACCTGAGAGTGCCTTTCGCGACGAGAATGTTTTAGGGTAGTAAACGAGGATGGATTTACATGGAATTTTTTGATTTAAAAAGTCTACACTTTTCGGAGTTTCGGGGTGGGGTGTGGCAACTACCACCCTTTGAGTTGTACAATTTGGGCCGCATGTGATATCAAAATAAAGTTCTTGCTGAGTCAGTTTAAATGGCTTTTTTTTCATAAGAAAGTTTATAGCAGACGTTTTTTACCCGATTATCTCTAAAATTCGTGATTTTCTAATTTGTGTACAGAGGGATTCAGGTAGGGGCCGATTTTCCCGCATTAGCATAATATTTTAGGAGAGCATTTCAATTTTCTATGTTTAACCGTTATATGGGTTTTGATGTGAAATAAAGTTTTCCAGTTTTTGATGTCAAATTTCTTTCCATAGAAATACCAATATTAAAGTGCGATAATCTTCCAAACTACTAACAGCAGAGGAAAAAAATTACACGACAAGGTTCACAAGAGAACAGAGATGCGAATTAATATGCACATGCCGATAGATTAAGAACCGCTATATTGGTTTTTACCGAAAATCAATTGACTAAAAAGTAGGAAATAAAAAATATTAAAAAAACTTTTAAAATAAATAACTTTCTTACATAAATTTTACTAAAAAGTAAAAGATAATTTTTTTTCTGTAATATACACAAGACCTATAATTTTAAACGCAGGGGAGTAGAGGGTGTGATGTCGTTTGCCCAGATGAAAATAGTTCCTTCCGTAGCAAAACGTAGATTCAAATTTTGGAGTGGAGTAAGAGCCCAAATGACAATAGCTGGTTGAGGGCTTTTGTTGTAGACGTATTAACTAGTGGATTCCGTTGCTCACGTACTACTAATAGCTATCCATTTTTCACGTACCGGCTAGAGGATAGCTTTCCATTGAACACGAATTACATATATTAATTTCCCAGACATCTCAAATAAATCTGAAACGACAACTGATCTCCATATAAAATAAAACCAAAAGGAAAAGCTCTGGCTTTGTAAAGTCTATAAAGACACAACATAAAAGCTTTCTCATAATCTAAAGGAATTCGACAATGCTCTGCATAAATTTGTTCTCATAAAATTGTCGTTATCTTTCCCATGAAAATAAGTGCTTACCTGCACAAAAGTTAAGTCACGTTGTCATGCCAAGTCCAAGTTAAGTTGAATTTAGGAATAGGATGAAAATGTATAAGTTAGTCATAATCGGTTTGTCAGAGATTTCTCACCTGAAATAAGGGTAATTTCGTTAGTTCTACGATTATTTTGTATCCGGTTAAAAAAATTTAAGTGAGTAAATTAAATTGTGTTAAATTGTAAATAAAGATCAGTAATTATAAAGTGTAATTATTAGCAAGTGAGATCTTTAAATAAAATGCTGATCTTGGTGCTCCTGATTTGGATTCCTCTCAGAAGTGAAGTTCTTTTTTTTCGAGAGGATAATACAGAATATTTATCTCGCGTACCAACTATAGGCTTCCATTCGATACACGCAAAACCAATAGTCTTTTATTGTGTACGTTTAGGCTTGCAGGCAATGTTTGTAGGCAGACATCGATTTTGTAGGTTTTCTGTACAAGCCAACTCAACTTCTAGAAACTAGGGTAGGATATTCATCAAGGTTGAAGGTGCCTAGTGAATCTCTATAGCCCTGCTTATAATATTAATTATATGGGAAAGAAGATTTAATATGGCAAACTTTTCAACTAGTACTATGTCTCGCTACATACAGGTTCGTTTCAGAGGAAAGTCTCTTCACCAGGATTATATTAAGTTAAACTGTTTAGCCGCCGAAAAGATGAATAAATAAGTTTAATATGTATTATAAGAAATTTTACATGAAAGGATGGTGTTCTCTTGTAAAATTTCTTATAAAAAATATTAGACTTAGGTACGATTTTTCTTTTACTGTATTACAGCTGCGTTATAGAGTGCTTTTCGAGAAATTCGATTTTTTAAATTTGCCTCAGACCCAAACCCTTTCATTAGTTTTTCTTATTTCGTATAGGTCAGTATATCTTTAGCAGTTGTGTGGAGTCTATTAACAAATATTCCGATTTATCTTAGTGGCATGCATTCGTTATGTATGATTTCCATTCCATTTATTAATTTTTTTAATTTTTATAAACTAACCTTTATATTCGCGTGTTTAGAAATAAACTGAGTTGTATAATAATAAGAATATAATATCATTCAATAATTTTGTCCTTAAGGAAAGTAAAATATAAAGTCATGGAGATTATTGGTAAATACCTAGGCTACCTTGAAATGAAGTTCAGAGAAAATTACTAGCTCAGCGTTGAATCTCACGCAGGAAGAATCGCATATTATAAGTTCAATAGAAAGATCATTCCGGGTTTAAGCTGCGCCAGTTTTAAATATTAGTTTGCACAAAAGAACTGTCAAAGTATTCAATCGTTTACAATTCTTTAATAGATCGAATGGTCGTTTTGGTGAGGTGGTTTCTGAGAAATTCTACCGTAAATACAGATTAATCACAAATATGAAGGTAAAGCTCTAAAACGATGTAAAGACAAGAAATGACTTCGAAAATTTTTAAAAATAGGTGAGGTAGGGACAATTGGAAACGGATTTGGGTTGTTATGTCACAGTTACTAAAGATTTATGTAACGCTGTATGCACGAAGAACTCATACCAAAATTGTACCCTGACGTGCAGGCTAATATTTATTGATACCCCCAATGGTTGTAGGAATGGGCCATACTAGTACCAAATTTAAGATGGTGGTGAATTAATTAAAAAAAGAAAAATTAATGAAGTTACGGGAGAAATTGATAAATACCTAAAAGCCTTCATGATTATGGATGCAGAGCAGATGGGCTTTTATCTAGAACTTTATCTAGTTCGCGACGACTATAAATAGGGTTCAAGGGCAAACATTGAAGATGGCGGAAATACAATTGGAGAAATCGTCTTTCTAGCACGATCAGGTGGATTAGCATGATCGCGCGGACTGCTAGCGGCTGTCCGACGTACGAAATATCCATGTACTACCTCCAAATGGCAAGTATTACGATATAGGATACAAGATGGTACTACAATTAATTCTAACCATTTGAAGATTATGTAATACTAATTCCATGCAAGCGATGCCTACTTTTTCATATACGGTGAATATTTTCCGAGGATTTTACTAAATCACATTTTACTTTTCACTAATACTTACTTATACCATAAGTATTTGTTGATGACTATACTTGTCATTATACTTTACTAAGTGCTGTACGGACGCTTGGACAAGTCTCTTTCAGATAATTCTATTCCTGTCATTCCTGCTTACATTCTATAATAACCATAAAAAGAAAAAAACACCAATCAATAGTTTATCTTACCTGGAGACATATAAATTAGTTATAAAACTGTTTACATGCCATGTCTCACACAGAGTCACTTTAAAGCGTTCCAATAAATTAAAACGACAAGAGAAACTCTCGTTTACTACTTCAGATCGGGATAGAGACATGAATCTCTGATTGCATACAAGCGGCCTTATTTAAGAACATTAGCATGCAGAACAATGGCAATTACCAATAAGAAATTTATTGATCACAAATCACAATGGTGGGTACTATAGCCTGCCGTGTAGCCAGGCACATTGTTTTGATAAAACCCGGGAATTTATGGAAGCATTGATTGCATTAATATCAAATGATTATGAGCTGCAGCATGTATGTGAAAGCCAACAAATCGATTAACATCACACATTTACATTACATAAGCTTCGATTTAAACTCGTTTATTCTGTGGTAAATATATATAATTAAAGGTGTGCATAGGTATGTACAACAACAGGGTTTTCTTATAAATTTGCAGTTTTGTTTGTTTCGGTTAGAAAGTAGTGACGATAATTTTCACCATATCTACCATTTTTACAAACTCCTGGAGAATTCAGGAGCAGTTGAATTGGCGGCGGACTACTTTCAAGCCCCTTTTGCTTGTTCAGAAAGGTTGTAAAAGTAATCGCTTAAAAGTGGCCACCTGGTCAAGGCTGATGAATTTAATGCAACTGCAAGGAAATTCTAAATTACCAACACACCGGATAGCAGATTAACAATTGTAATACAAGACCACCAAATTTTGAATTTCGAGAATTTCCTATTATTTGCAAGATAAATCTTACTTACACACGCGATCAGAGCTATTGCTTTCTTTTAAAGATTCTACGCCATTTCAACTTAGAATTTATGGACATGTATAAAATACTTGAATTTATGGCTGAGTTTAATATTAAATAGTTACGATGACGGCCGAGGTTCACAGGTTGGCCAATAAAAATGATTACCGCACGCATCCGATTTTATTTGTCCATGCTCTTCCGCTTTTCATGAAATGATGAAACCATACTCCCACTTTCAACAATAAATTTACTTTTCGATTTCATTGCCACATCTTATCTGCCAAGATCAGACAGAAAATTAGATTACAGAAATCAAGACTCTAAATAAAGAAATAAAGAAAATATGAACATTATTTAATTGCATCTGATGATAATTAAAAATATACATTTTTGCAATTACATGTTAATAAACGATTAAATTTTTTAATTTGTTATGAGAGAAATTATGACTAGGAGATGTTAAACCAATGCACGTGATAATTTTCAATTATGGTTGCCTCATCAGTCGATGGATCCTGATCCTTTTAGTTTTCGTGTGTGAGCGGCGAAATTGTGATACAGACGGTAGTTTCTGTCACATAAAATACATCTGGTCATGACCAAATAACCCAAATATTTCTTAAATTAGGCTTGCCAACGATCTGAAGGTATCGTCAGCATATTTTTTATACTTTCCTTTCCCAATTATTGAAAAATTGCCAACGTCTTACCTGTTCCTAAATGCTCCTCACCTGCATCCCCAGCCTACTTCAGACCGATTAGTCTATTATGATTCCTCACTAAGGTCCAGAATAAATTAATGTACCTACTGGCAAATTCTACAATAACTGTGTGAAAAGAATCTAAACAGTTCATGGCAACCATACATTCGCTTTGCCCACACCAGAACTGCGGAGCTGCTCTTCTCAAAGTGTTTACTGACATTCGCTCATCTCTTGATAAACTTATGATGCTCATTTTACTTCTGTTAGATGAGTTAAAAGCATTTCATATAGCTTTTATCACGAGAGGCTCTTATTAAAACTATCACCGCGATCTCGCTTCCTTTTATTTAAACATTTGTTGTTCAGTAGATCCCATCGTGCCACATTGAATAATGGTGATTCATCGAATTTTTGTTTTTACTGTGCTGTGTCTCAAGGTTCTATTCTTACCTCAGGGCGCTATTACTCAGTTCATACATACAAAATCTACCTGAAGTAGCTCATGTTGTGAAAGTTCTCCTACACGCTGATGATGTCCAGTTTTAATTGAGTCGTCCCATACGTCTCATCGAAGATTGTATAAACTTGTATTAACC